>CM077644.1:246311979-246346979 GCA_039707465.1 Rhabdophis nuchalis
ATCCATCCTTCCTTCCTTCTATTCTTCCTCTTATCTTCCTTTCCTCCGTCCCTCCCTCCCTTCTTACTGTTCTTTCTTTCCTTCCTTCCTTCCTTCCTTCCACTTATCCTTCCTTCTATCTTTCCTCTCATCTTCCTTCCTCTGCCCCTCCCTCTTATCTTCTTTCTTTCCTTCCTTCCTTCCTTCCAACCCATTTTTCCTTCCATCCTTCCCTCTCATCTTCCTCCCTCCCTTATCTTCCTTCCTTCCTTCCCATCTTCCTTTCTTCCTTCTTTCTCTCACCTTCCTTCCTTCCTTCCTTCCTCCCTCCCCCCCTCCGTTCCTCCTTCTCACACATTATAGGCAAAATCAGGAACATTTTACGCTAAGTAAGTGTTACTGTATTCACTGAAGCTGATGGGCAAAAGCATAATAGTAACCCTGCAGCCTTAAATATGCCTTTACACATCAACAGCATTTCATCAGATGTTCTACATATCAAATTAGACAGGGGATTGTGTAGAATTACAAACAGAGCATCAAAAAAACCGAGGCCCATCCAAGCAGACATCATTTCTACATCTTCCTTCCTTCCTGTCTCCAGTTAGTGCAGATCAAGGGAGCTTCCAAGAATTGACATGTGAGTAAGCATTTATGGAGATCATTTCCACATCCCTCGCAATGCAAAATGTTTTCTGCCATTTATATTCTGGTTTTGCCTTTTAACGGGTCTCCTAGCTTCTTTTCTCCAGCCTCTGGGTTAAAGAAAAGGATCTAACATTCAAAGAAATAGAATAACAGAGTTGGGAGGAACATTGGAGGTTTTCTAGTCCAACCTCCTGCCTAGACAGGAAACCCTGCACCACTTCAAACAAAGGGTTATTCAATCTCTTTTTTAAAAACTTCCAGTGTTGGGGCATTCACAACTTCTGGAGTCAAGTTGTTCCACTGATTAATTGTTCTACTGTCAGGATATTTCTCCTTAGTTCCAAGTTGCGTCTCTCCTTGATTTGTTTCCACCCATTGCTTCTTGTTCTGCTCTCAGGTGCCTTGGAGAATAGTTTGACTCCTTCTTCTTTGTGGCAGCCCCTCAAATATTGGAAGACTGCTATCATGTCTCCTCTGGTCCTTCTTTTCATTAAACTAGACATCCCCAGTTCTCTGTACTCTTTCTAGAGTCTCCACATCTTTTCTACATCGTGGTGACCAAAACTGGATGCCGTATCCAAGTGTTGGCCTTACCGAGGCCTTGTAAAGTGGTATTAACACTTCGCGTGATCTTGATTCTATCCCTCTGTTGATGCAGCCAAGAACTGTGTTGGCTTTTTTGGCAGCTGCTGCACACTGCTGGCTTGTATTTAAATGGTTGCCCACTAGGACTCCAAGATCCCTTTCACAGTCGCTACTATTGAGCAAGGTACCACCTATCCTGTACCTGTGCATTTTGTTTTTCTTGCCTAAATGTTAGACTCTGGGCTCTACAGAAGCTGGTTTGCCCGGTTTCTCCTTAAGTGGTGCTTCTTGGGCATGTTGGACTAAATTACCCATCAGCTTCACACAGCGAGGCCAATGGTATTTGCCACCTGAAACATCCAGAGGCTAATCATCCCGTTGTGAGTTTCATGAATGTCCTCATGTCCTGTTTTATCAAAGGAGATCCACCAGATTCAGGAAGAATTTTGGGGTTCTTTGTCCAGGGAGAATAACCATTTTTGGTCTTGGATGCGGTCGCCCTGTGTCATCTAGCAGTTCTTCTGGACTAGTTCAATATTAAACAACCCCATGTCTACTTCAATGAAAAGAAGGACCAGGGGTGACAGGATGGCAGTCTTCCAGTATCTCAGGGTGCCCCAAAGAAGAGGTAGTCAACTTATTTTCCAAAGCACCTGAAGGCAGGAGAAGAAGCAATGGGTGGAAACTGATCAAGGAGAGAAGCAACCTGGAATTAAGAAGGAATTTCCAGACAGTAAGACAATGAACCAGTGGAACGGCTTGCCACCAGAAGTCCTGGGTTCTCCATCACTGGATGCTTTCAAAATGAAGCTATTAGTCTGAAATGGGCTTAGACTAGAAGACCTCCAAGGTCCCTTCCAAATCTGTCATTCAGTTAATCAGTGGAATGGCTACCCTTCAGAAGTTGTGGGTGCTTCCCTCATTTCCTTCCTTTTCCCTCTTTCCTTTCTTCCTTTCTTTTCCTTCCTTCCTTCTTTCCTTTTTCTTCCTTCCTTTTCTTCCTTTTTCTTCCTCTCTTCCTTTCCTCCTTCCTTCCATTCTTTTCCTTCCTTCTTTTTTCCTTCCTTTCCTTTCCTTCTGTCCTTTTTCTTCCTCTCTTCCTTCCCTCCTTCCTTTCCTTCCTTCCATCTTATTCCTTCTTTCTTTCTTTCCTCTCTTTCTTTTCTTCTTCCTTTCCCTTCCTCCTTTTTCCTTCCTTTTCCTTCTTTCCTTTCCCTTCCTTTTCCTTCCTTTTCTTTTCTTATCTTTTTTTTCCTTCCTCCCTCCCTCCCTCCCTTCAATACAATACAATACAATAGCAGAGTTGGAAGGGACTTTGGAGGTCTTCTAGTCCAACCCCCTCCCTAGGCAGGAACCTTATACCATATACTTCCTTTTCCTTCCTTTATTCCTTCTTTAAAACTTGAGGGCTACCTGTAGTAAGCGAATAGTGAGAGCGGTGGTTGCTTGCACATCCCTTCTCCATGTTCAGCCCTTCATTTCTCTCCGTGCTTACCCTCCGCTCTTCTAATGCCATATAAATTATTCCATCGCGACCTTCTTTTTTTTCTTCCTTTTTCCTGGCTGCCATTTTCCTTTTTCCCACCTGGGTGATGGATTGTTAGCACACGTTAACCCAGACTTCACGGTGCTGAGGAGGCGTGGGAAATCAGCCCAAAACAAAGCAGTTAGTCTTTCCGATGCAATATTTACCCAGATTAATACATTTTTACAGAGTAGCAACCTTTGGGGTGGCTTCATCCGAGCAAACATTTGCTTTTTGGATTAAGCGTCGCTCCGTGGCCAGGCGGGACTCGGAAGAAAGCGGCAGTAGCATCTGAGCAGGCTTGAGGCCTTTCCCCCTCGCAGGAGCAGCTGTGTCAGGAGGAGGGAGGCCTTTGTAAAGCAGCTGGATAACAGAAGAGCAGAGACGGAAGGGGCCTTGGAGGTCTTCTAGTCCAACCCCTCTGCTCGAGCAGGAGACCTTATAGCATTCCCGACAAACGCCTCTCCAATCGCTTCTTAAAAGCTTCCAGTGTTGGAGCCTTCACAACGTCTGGTGGCAAGGAGTTCAATTAATCCACTGGTTAATTGTTCTCACCGTCAGGAAATTTCTCCTTAGCTTCTAGGTTGCTGCTCTCTTTGGTTGGGTTCCATCCGTTGCTTCTTCTCCTGCCTTCTTCCCTTCCTTTCTTTTCTTTCTTCCTTCTTCCTTCCTCATCCATCCATCCATCCTTCTTTCCATTTTCCTCCCTCCCTCCCTCCCTCCCTCCCTTCTCTGTACATCCATCCATCTATATGCTTCCCATTTTCCTTCCTTCCTTCCTTCCTCATTCATCTATCCATCCATCCATCCATCCAGTGGTGGGTTTCAATTTATTGTACTACCAGTTCACTGTGCAGAAGCGTCTGGGCAGGTGGGTGGAGCCTCCCACCTCCAGTACTACCATTTTGTTCGATCTGGGTTGAACCGTCAGAAACCCACCTTTGCATCCACCCACCCATCCTTCTTTCCATTTTCCTCCCTCCCTCCCTCCCTCCCTACCCATGCATCCTTCTTTCATCTTCCTTCCATCACCCCTCCTTCACTTCCTTCCATCCTTCCTTCCTCTTCTCCTCCTTTCTTCCTTCCTTCTTTCCTTCCTTCCCTCCTTATCTTCTTTCCTTCCTTCCTTCCTTTTTCCTTCCCTCCCTCCCTCTTTATTTCTTCTTTAAAATCACACAATCTCTTTTTTTTGTTAATTTGAAGAGATCTGCTTAAGTCATAGAATGGATGGAATAAAGAATAAAGAATAGAATAGAATAGAATTTCATATAGAATGGAATGGAATATCAGAACAAAGAATAGAATAGAATAGAATAGAATAGAATAGAATAGAATGGAATGGAATGGAATGGAATAGAATTTCATATAGAAGGATGGAATGGAATGGAATAGAATTTCATATAGAATGGAATGGAATGGGAATGGAATAAGAATAGAATAGAATTTCATATAGAATGGAATGGAATGGAATAGAATAGAATTTCATATAGAATGGAATGGAATGGAATGGAATGGAATGGAATGGAATAGAATAGAATAGATAGAATAGAATAGAATAGAATAGAATAGAATAGAATAGAATAGGAAGGGACCTTGGAGGTCTTCTAGTCCAACCCTTTCCTTAGCCAGGAAACCCTACAACCATCTTTTACCTTTTCCTTCTCTGTATTGTGAGGTTGCACTGACATTTAGCGCACTAACTAAACACAGGCTAAGGGGTAGATAGGATACCACACTGTTTTCCTTCATGCTTTTCTCAGGGAGTCATCAGACCCATATGCCCCCTGTCTTCCCACTGATGGTGTTAACCATTGATCCCATGTCCAACTCCTGGTGATTCAGGTCTGACCCGTGGCAGTTGTCTGGTTCTGGCGTCTCTCCACCTCTCCACATCTCCTGACTTTGCACCTCTTCTTTTGAGTTGTCTTCTGCTCTGGCTGGTGTCTGCTTTGATGGTGTCCCCCAGGGCTGGGTTCCTGCCAGTTCTAGCCTCCTTCTATAGAAGAGGTTCCACAAATCTCCAGGGCCGTTTAGAACCGGTTCCAGCTCCCTCCTCCCGCCCGTCCGCCCATCCTCAAGATGAAGAGTGAGAGGAGGAATTCTGGGAGTTGAAGTCCACAAGTCTTGAAGCTGTCACGTTTGAACACCCCTGGGTTTTTTTTTCTCTAAAGGGTGAGGGGTGCAAGGGTCTGGTAACTTGACAGCCTTCAAGACTTGCGTGCTTCCAATGCCAGAGTTCCTGAGCCAACATTTTGGTTGCTAAGCAAGAGCGTTGTTAAGTGAGTTTCACCACATTTTACAAGTTGGCCACTCCCACCTGGTCACATGGCTGGCAAGCCACTCCCACAAAGCAGGCCACACCTACAGAAGAGGTTCTAAAAAAATTGAAACCCACCACTGGTGTCCATCCCCTTGTTCTTCAATCGTCTGGTTTCCTTTTACCGCACTAATCCTTTCCGAGCATAATTGCTTTCTCCATGGGGCCTCCCCACTACAAGAGCTTTTTACCCTAAATTATCTTTTTGTCGCTTCTGCTCTGGAGATGGAGAGGAGAGAGAGAGAGAGGGAGGGAGGGAGGGAGGGAGGGAGAGAGAGAGAGAGAGAGAGAGAGAGAGAGAGAGAGAGAGAGAGAGAGAGAGAGAGAGAGAGAGAGAGAGAGAGAGAGATTCTTGTTTTTCAACAAGTTTTATTCATTTTTGTCATTTTACAAATATTTCCCTCCCTCCCCCCACCCCTTGCTAACATTAGCTAACTATCTGCCTCTTCATACACCGTATTTATACCTTATCCATCACTTTCCTCTTCCTCTCTCCTCCCTACCTCCTTTTTCCCTCTGTTCCTTTCTCTACTTCCCTTATCTCTCTCTTCCACTCTCTCTCTTTCCACTCCTCCTTTCTCTCCTCCCTCTTCACCCTCCTTGCCCTCTCTCTCTCCCTCATCCTTTCCTTCCCTTCTCCTCTCTTCCAGTCTCTCTCTTTCCACTCCTCCTTTCTCTCCTCCTCTTCACCCTCCTTGCCCTCTCTCTCATCCCTCTCTCCTTCCTTCCCTTTCTCCTCTCTTCCAGTCTCTCCTCTTTCCCATCCTCCTTTCTCTCCTCCTCTTCACCCTCCTTGCCCTCTCTTCATCCCTCACTCCTTCCCTTACCTTTCTCCTCTCTTCCAGTCCCCCTCTTTCCACTCCTCCTTTCCCTCCTCCTCTTCCTCCCTCCTTGCCCTCTCTCCCATCCCTCTCTCCTTCCCTTCCCTCCCTTCTCTCTTTTTCCATTTCTTCTTTCTCTCCTCTTCCACCCTCCTTGCCCTCTCTCCCATCCCTCTCTCCCTTCCCTTCCCTCTCTCCTCTCTTCCACTCTCTCTTTCCACTCCTCCTTTCTCTCTCCTCTTCACCCTCCTTGCCCTCTCTCTCATCCCTCTCTCCTTCCCTTACCTTTCTCCTCTCTTCCAGTCCCTCTCTTTCCACTCCTCCTTTCTCTCCTCCTCTTCCTCCCTCCTTGCCCTCTCTCCCATCCCTCTCTCCTTCCTTCCCTCCCCCTCCTTCTTTTTCCATTTCTTCTTTTCTCTCCTCCTCTTCCACCCTCCTTGCCCTCTCTCCCATCCCTCTCTCTTTCCCTTCCCTCTCTCCTCTCTTCCACTCTCTCTTTCCACATCTTCTTTCTCTCTTCCTCTTCCCCCTCCTTGCCCGAGAGAGCGCTATTCTCCATCTTCATTTCCCCCCAGGAATTGCTGGGGTGGCTTCATCCCGCCAGGTTTGTACTTGGAGATGTGCGAATTCATAAATCTCACCCTTAATTCGCCACTTAAAATTTGGTGGTGGAAATGACTCTTTCATTATTCTTTCTCGGCATTTGGAGATGCGTTCGGGGTTGGTTTCTATGCTCACAACCGCATTTTACAATCGAGAGCGAGGCAGGACCGGAATAATAATTCTGTTTTGACGTTGAAAAAATATTGGTGGGGTGAGGATGAATAGACTGACTTCGAAATAAATCGGCCTGCAAATATAAATATATATATATATATTGAAGTGATGTTCCGATGTCTGGAAGCCGTACGGATCTGGATGGGAAGCAACAGACTCAAACTCAACCCGTCCAAGACCGAGTGGCTGTGGTTTCCGGCGCCCCGGTTCAACCAGTTGATTCCATCACTGGCCATTGGGGGTGAACATCTGGCCCCCATGGATCGGGCACGCAACCTAGGTGTCCTCCTGGATACCCGGCTGTCTATGCAAGATCACGTGACAGCCGTGGCCAGGGGGGCTTTCCACCAGGTATGCCTGGTGCGGCAGTTGCGTCCCTTATTGGACCGGGATGCCCTCCGCACAGTCACTCACACGCTTGTGACATCCCGGCTGGACTACTGTAATGCTCTCTACATGGGGCTCCCCTTGGCGTGCACCCGAAGACTGCAGCTGGTCCAGAATGCGGCCGCGCGGGCGATCTTGGGAACGTCTAGATATTCCCATGTAACACCGCTCCTGCGCGAGCTGCACTGGTTACCTGTGGTCTTTCGGGTGCGCTTCAAGGTGTTGATCACCATCTTTAAAGCGCTCCATGGCACGGGACCAAGCTATCTGCGAGACCGCATCCTACCTCATACATCCCTGCGGCCGATTCGCTCCCACAGAGAGGGACTTCTCCGGGTGCCGTCCACTAGGCAATGCCAGCGGGCGACGCCCAGGGGAAGGGCCTTCTCTGTGGTGGGCCCAACCCTCTGGAACGACCTACCCCCCGACCTCAGAACAACTACGGACCTCCGCACCTTCCGCCAGAAATTAAAGACACTCCTGTTCCATCAGGCCGGTTTGGCCTAAGTTATTTACCTAGCTTTCAGTCTGTATTATAAATTGTTTTAATTGGGTTTTTAAGGGATTATGTTTTAACTACTTAAATTTTAGCACAGGGATAATCTATTTAATTCAATATTAATTATTTATATTTTGTATTGTGTTTGTTTTAAACTTCCTGTGCACCGCCCCGGGTCCCTTCGGGGAGAGGGTGCGGTTATATAAATTTTATAAATAAATAAATAAATAAATATGTGAGTTTACTATTTGCCTAGCGGTTTCTATCCACCTAGAACACGGGTTCCCAAACTTGGCAACTTTAAGACTTGTGGACTTCAACTCCCAGTATTCTGGGAGTTGAAGTCCACAAGTCTTAAAGTTGCCAAGTTTGGGAACCCCTGTTCTAGAAGGACCCAAACCTGTGAGATTTTTGATCCGATGTTTCCCGATAATACGGACTTATTATTAAATGATCCCGAAATCCTTATATACCTGATTTATTGGGCCTTGGTTTAAACCACCCCAGGTTAATCTTGTTAGCCCAGAATGATTTTCTTGAATCTGTATAAATTCATTTCAACCTGGGAAAGACATATAACACTGGAAGCCTTTAAGAAGAAGTTGGATAGCCATTTTGTCTGAAGTGGTGTCAGGTTTCCTGCCTAAGCAGGGGGTTGGACTAGAAGACCTCCAAGGTCCCTTCCAATGCTGTTATTCTATTCTATTCTACATCAACTCACTCTGGTGGCACCTGTCCTTTAACTCCTTAACTCAGCTACTTCAAATTGTGGATGGAGAGGCAATACAATACATTTCAAGGTCTTAGTGACCATCTTTAAAGCGCTCCATGGCATGGGACCTGGTTACTTACAGGACCGCCTTCTACCACATACCTCCCTTCGACCGATCCGCTCCCACAGGGAGGGCCTCCTTAGGGTGCCGTATGCCGGGCAATGCCGGCTGGCGACCCCCAGAGGGAGAGCCTTCTCTGTGGCAGACCCCACCCTCTGGAATGACCTGCCCCCCCCCCCCCGACCTCCATACTATCACAGACCTTCGCCTCTTAGATATTAGAACAACCACGGACCTCCGTTCCTTCTGTCTGAAATTGAAAACGCACTTTTTCTGCTTGGCCGGCCTAGGGTAGCCTCTCTTCTATAGTTTTATAGGGTTATATGATTTTAGTATATTGGGGAATTTTAGCCGCAGGGTTTGATGTTTAATTTGTTTTTATTGAATTATGTGTATTTCTATGTGTATTTATTGTTTTAACTTCCCTGTGCACCGCTCCGAGTCCCCTTGGGGAGAGGGAGCGGTCTAGAAATTAAATTATCTATCTATCTATCTATCTATCTATCTATCTATCTATCTATCTATCTATCTATCTATCTATCTATCTATCTATCTCTCTTCCGTCGGGCATTAAAAACATATTTCTTTCATGCGGCCGGCCTGGCATAGCTGATGTAGCTATGATATTATTTTAACTGGGTTTTTAAATCATGCTTTTAGCACGGCTTACTTATTTAATACTAGTTTTAATTTCGGGGATTGTTGTATTTTATATTTTATAATACCTGAGTCCCATACTCGGGAGAGAGGGCGGTATATAAAACCAATAAATAAATAAATACAATACAATACAATACAATAGCAGAGTTGGAAGGGACCTTGGAGGTCTTCTAGTCCAACCCCCTGCCTTGAGGCAGGGCATTGGCATAAAGTGAGACCTGGTTGTTAAGAGTGAAATGATGTGGGGCTCAGATGGATGACCCAAGGGTCCCGTTTTCTGAATAAGCTTTGAATTTCTTAAGTTTGCAAGAGTTGCAACAGGAAACGCCAAACCGCAGAAGCTGTACCTGCTCGAGTTAGAGGCTGGTTAGCAAAAACAGGATATGTTTGTGGTTTTCTTTTTGATGACGATCATTTAACCTATCAGAAACTAGCCGTGATGAAAGTTGCTTGTAGAAAAATATAAAACCTTGTATTCCCTTTTGGAAGGGATTCAGAATTCTTGGATGCTAGCCTCAAACTAGCTATTCTGAATCATGGCAGCCATAATAAACTTTTCCTGATTTTGAGAAGTCCAAGTTCCGACCTCTTTTTTCTGCAACAGCCTAGGCAGGAAGCCCTATACCATTTCAGACAAATGGCTATCCAACATCTTCTTGAAGACTTCCAGGGTTGGGGCATTTACAACTTCTGGAGGCAACTTCTGTTCCACTGATTAATTGTCCTCACTGTCAGGAAATTTCTCCTCAGTTCTAAGTTTTAAGATACAATAGCAGAGTTGGAAGGGACCTTGTAGGTCTTCTAGTCCAACCCCCTGCGTGGGCAGGAACCTTATACCATTTCAGACAAATGGCTATCTAACATCTTCTTAAAGACTTCCAGGTTTGGGGCATTCACAACTCTGGAGGCAAGCTGTTCAAGAGGTTAATTGTTCTAACTGTCAGGAAATTTCTCCTCAGTTCTAAGTTGCTTCTCTCCTTGATTAGTTTCCACCCATTGCTTCTTGTTCTACCCTCAGGTGCCTTGGAAGCAGTTGCAAACAAATGTTAGGTGAGCAGTCTTGCTCATGCCCTGATCTACTCTTTTGCTTTCAAACTTCCGCACAGCTCTGCAGAATTCGTGACTGCTTTCTGGGGTTTTTCTCAAGGGACACCCCACTTTACGTCTCTTCTGTGCGCACGTGGAGGGGATGTGTGATCTTTTCTTCCCTTCCCCTCCCCTCCCGCCTCTTCCTTACAAACACTTAAACCCATTAGTTGCCATGACAACATCAACAATGTGTGTTTGTGTGTGTGTGAGAGAGAGAGAGAGAGAGCAAGAGAGAGCACGCATGTGTGTTTGTGTTTCATTCCAGCAGTCCTGGCATTCTCCATTTTCCTCTCTGGGAAGGAAGGAGGGAAAGAAAATAAAAAGGTAACTGTAGAAAAGTTCGATTCCTTGAACTTCCTTGGTGTGAGCTTCCATAGACGGCAAAGGAAGCCTGGCTAGAAAAACAGCGGCCTGGCAGAAAAGAGGGAGGAAGATGAGCATAAGGCTCAGGGTTGAGATTCAGCCGGTTCGGATCGGTTCTGGTGAAGCCGACGATCCCCAAACTGCTTGTTAAACTAGCAGGATCCCACCGCTGATAAGGTTGCGGTATAAAATCCATCGCTACCTCTTCCCACGGCTGAGGCGGGTCAGCTACCTGCTGCAGTAGTCCTGGGCTGGTCCTTCCAACTTTGGCGTCTTCTTTCATTGGGTTGTTCCTTGGAACCCTGACGCTGAGTCGCGTTGGCTTTTTTGGCAGCTGGGTCAGGATTCCAGACGAATTCCCTGCTTGACTCCTCCACCCTGGCTCAACAAGTCTCCCTGCAAAGACCATCGTGTTACGACTTTGTGAGTTGTAGCGGAGGGAAGTTCTCCCTTGCCATTATTTTGCAGCTCTTGTTGGCAACCACGCTAGTCTCTCCAACCTCCCATCCTTCCTGAGCGTTGGGAGGAGAACCCTGACCCTTCCGCCATGTCTTCCCTGACCTCCATTGCCCTCCCTTGAGCTCACATCATGACAAATTTGATGTTAGGAACGGTGGCCAAGCTGTAAACAGAACTGAGCCATTGCCCCCAGGTTCACCTTCTCTGCCAGCGTGAAAATTAATGTGGAAACAATACTGGAATCTTGAGTGCGCCTTCGGTTGAAAGAAGGGAAGAAGACTTTCCGCCTTAGATGGAAGAACCACCCCTAATTTCGTTGCCTGAGGCTCGAACCAGAAAAGGAAGGGTGGGGTTTTTTCGTTGCAATTGTGGTGTTGTGAAACACTTTCCCCCATTCATATAACTTTATTGATTTACTAGGCAAGTCTAGATGCCCTGCTCCCCCGGCTTACAATTTTGATTCTGTTCCATACTTTGTTTTATTATGAGTCCATAGCTGATTTAATAATACACAATGGAAGTGGGATAGATAGATAGATAGATAGATAGATAGATAGATAGATAGATAGATAGATAGATAGATAGATAGACAGACAGACAGACAGACAGACAGACAGACAGACAGACAGACAGACAGACAGACAGACAGACAGACACAGAAAGTCAGACAATCAGAGATAGACCTATGATATCTATATAAATAAAAATGTAAAATAGTTTGTGCAAAGCCACTAATCTCAGAAAGTACTGCACCAATCAGCACCAAATTTTCACACAATGTTCTGATGCAGTCATATGTACATTTTGTGTGGCTGGCACACGTGTGTCATGTGTAAGCAACACAAACATAAAAGGTACGCACTTCTCAGGTTTTCACCTCCCTGTAGCTCCTCCCATCCGGCTGCTTCTTATGATGCATCATGCACACACCCTTCACATTTCCAATAGTTGTTTCCTCAGCAACCAAATAGGCTTCCAACATTCCCACACTGTATGGAGCCTACTAGGCCCAAAACTAGGCATGGGGGGGGGGTAGGATACTCCCAGTGGCCCAGTTTTGGTCCCAGGAGGCTGTATGGATGCCTACTAGGCCCAAAACTAGGCATGGGGGGTAGCACATTCCCAGGTGGCCCATTTCTGGTCCCAGGAGGCTGCATGGTAGGTAGGTAGAGGGAGAGAGAAAGAGAGAGAGGGAAAATATGGTAGGTAGGTAGGTAGGTAGGTAGATAGAGGGATAGAGAGAGATAGGGAAAATACAGTAGGTAGGTAGGTAGGTAGGTAGGTAGGTAGGTAGGTAGGTAGAGGGATAGAGAGAGAGGGGGAGAAATACAGTAGGTAGGTAGGTAGTTGGCAGAAGTAGCCTGCAATACTGCATTCTAACCACTGCGCCATAACAGTTTAAGGAAGGAAGGAAGGAAGGAAGGAAGGAAGGAAGGAAGGAAGGAAGGAAGGTAGGTAGGTAGGTAGATAGATAGATAGATAGATAGATAGATAGATAGATAGATAGATAGATAGATGAAGGAAGGAAGGAAGGAAGGAAGGAAGGAAGGAAAGAGAGAGAGAGAGAGAAAGGGGAAGGGAAGAGAAGGAGGGGGGAGGGAATGGAATGGAATGGAAGGAAGGAAAGTGAAAGGAAGGAAGGAAGGAAGGAAGGAAGGAAGGGAAGAACAAAAGAAAGAAAAGAAAGAAAAAGAAAAAAGGAAGGAAAAGAACGGAGGAAGGAAAAAGGAAGGGAAGGGAAGGGAAGGAAGGAAGGAAGGAAGGAAGGAAAGAAAGAAAGAAAGAAAGAAAGAAAGAAAGAAAGAAAGAAAGAAAGAAAGAAAGAAAGAAAGAAAGAAAGAAAGAAAGAAAATGAAGAAAAGCCAGATTACTTTAAAGGAGTGCCCCCCACAATAGCATCAGGCTTCGGTGAGAAGACACGCAACATCCAGTGAGCCGCAGAGAGATCGGACACACGCCAAGTGCGAATGCGAGATGCCACCTGAAATCCTGACCACCTAACGCTTAGCCCAGTGCCACCGTCAGCTGATGGGAGGCAGCTCTCGCATCTCCCAGACTTAGTAACAAGAAACACCTCTGGCTTTGACGGGCATCCTTTTTTTGGCAAGAGTTAAAAAGAAAGTTCTTTTCTTTTTTGAAAATTACTCTGTGATGCCATCTTGTGGCTTTTTCAAAGGTGGGGAAATTCTCTTTTGTTCATTTTTGTATTGTTTCTGCCTAAACATTTCTTTCTTGGGTTATTTGAATCGCCAGCTGGGAAATATTGTTTGGTTTTTCCATGGTTTAGAAAGTGGTTGTGTGTGTGTGTGTGTGTTTGTGTGTGTTTGTGTGTGTTTGTGTGTGTGTGTATTGAGCCCAATGTCTTTTGATACGATACAGGAATGATTATCTGAGACCCTTATTTTATATTCTTTTTTTAAAAACAATGAGAATTGTTTTCAGAATAGCGGCAATAATCGCAACCAGACAATCCAACAAGCACACACCACATGGGACACCTGGAGCCGTGTGTGTCTGCTAAGCAGTGTGTTGCATAACGTGTGTATGTGTGGGTGTCATGAAAGTGTGAGAAATTCAGCCGAATCTCACATGAATGCCACAGGGTTCCATTTTTCCTAACTGACACACGCTGCATCTTTTTAGGGGGGAGGGGTACAGTTTGAGGAAGGAAAAAGGCTCACCGAGGTCTATATATTAATAAAAATAGGTGCTGAGAAAAGGTAGGGGTTGGTAAAAATCATAAATGGAACTGATTTCATAAGCTGACTGAGAGAAATGTGCATAAATTGCACATAAATATTTCAGCTTGAAGGGAAGGGAATAGAAGAAAGAAAGAGAAAGAAAAAAAGAAAAAAGAAGAAAGAAAGAAAGAGAGAGAGAGAGAGAAAGAAAGAAAGGAGAGAGAGAGAATGAAGGAAGGCAGGAAAAAAAAGAAAGAGAGAGAGAGAAGGAGAGAAAGAAAAAGAAAGAAAGAGAGAAAGAAAGAAAGAAAGAAAGAAAGAAAGAAAGAAAGAAAGAAAGAAAGAAAAAGAAAGAAACGAAAGAGAGAGAATGAAGGAAGGCAGGAAAAAAGAAAGAAAGAAAAGCAATAAGAGTAGAATAGAGCAGAGCAGAGCAGAATAGAATAGAATTCTTTGTTGGCCAAGTGTGATTGGACACACAAGGAATTTGTCTTTGATGCAGATGCTCTCAGTATATATAAAAAGACAAAATATATTTGAAAGGAAGGAAGGAAGGAAGGAAGGAAGGAAGGAAGGAAAGGAGAGAGAAAGAAAGGAATGAAAGAACAAAAAGGAAGGAAGGAAAAAAGAAAGAATGAAAGAAAGAAGAAAGGAAAGAAAGAGAAAAAGAAAGGAAGCAAGCAAGGAAGGAAGGAAAGAAGAAAGAAAAGAGAAAGAAGGAAGGAAGGAAGGAAAAGAAAGGAAGGAAAAAAGAAAAGAAAGGAAATAAAGAGAAAGAGAGAAGAAAAAAGGAAGGAAGGAAGGAAGGAAGGAAGGAAGGAAGGAAGGAAGGAAGGAAGGAAGGAAGGAAGGAGTGGGTCTGGAAGCTAAATCATACAATGAACAATTGAGGGAACTAGATATGTCTAGACCAGGAATGTCAAACTCAAGGGTCATGGGCCGGATCCAGCATCTGGAGTGCTTAGAGCAGGAGGTGGAAGTGGAAAAGGAGGAGGGAGGGAGGGGAAGGAGGGAGGGAGGGGAAGGAGGGAGGAGGAGGAGGAGGAGGAGGAGGAGGAGGAGGAGGAGGAGGAGGAGGAGGAGGAGGAGGACTACAGGGTCCTTGGTGCTCTCTGAGCTTGGTTGTTTTCTGGCAGATTTTTCATGACCCCACTAGGGAACATCATCAGTACTAGATAGGAGTGAAGTTTACAGAGTGGAGGTGGGGGTGGAGGTGAAGGAGGAGGGGGGAGGGAGGGAGACGAAGGAGGAAGGGAGGAGGAGGAGGGTGGGAGTAGAAGAGGAAGGAGGATCAGTGCTAGAAAGTTGTGAAGTTTGTGGAGAAGAAGGGGAAGGGGGAAAGGGGGACTATGGGGTCCTTGTTGCTCTCTGAGCTTGGTTGTTTTCTCACAGATGTTTCATGACCCAACTAGGTAACATCATCAGTGCTAGGATGAAGGGGGATTTGCTTCCTGTATATACACAGTAGCCTGTTATTGTACATAATAAAGAGAGACCAAAGCCCCCTCCCTTCTCGTACTGATGACCTAGTTGGGTCGTGAAACATCTGCAAAGAAACAAGCAAGCTCAGAGAAGCCAAGGACCCCCTCAGCTGTGGGTGTCCCATCATTGAAACGTTTTCATAAATAAACCGGACAACCATTTGGCCAGGAAGGTATAAGGCAGAGGTGGGTTCCTACCGGTTCACACTGGTTGGGTAGAACCAGTAGTAAAAATCGGGACCGGGTCTCCAAACGGCAGTACCGGCAGTCTGGCCACGCCCCTGAACCAGTCCCCTGGCATATAAGGTCTCCTGTTTTACCTCCTTCGGGCCCTACGATTCTGGGATTGGAAGTTGACCATCGTCTTCTTAGGTTTAAAAACCCCACGCAGATCCCTGCAGTTTCCTTCACTTCTTCTGCATTAATAAAACTTCAGCTGGCTTCTCGCACAGTTGCATCAGGCTGCACTTGCAGGGTTTTGGGGTCTTTTTTTGCAAAAATGAGCTTCGCAAATGAGGAAGGGTTTGATCTCCTCACCCCAGGAGAGACGGTGGGGGAGTCCCTTTCCCCTTTTGAAGCGGTGTCTCCTGGGGAGGGCCACCCTTCAGACCTGGACGGATCATAAAAATTCCCTCCGACTTACCTGCAGGCAAGCAAAGCTATTCCCCCCCACACACACACACATCTTGAAACGCATTGCAGGGCCTCTGGCACCTTTCCAGACAGACAGAGCACCAAGGACAAATTCATTCATAGGGCACCGCTTTCCCATCCTGGCCCCTCCCTCGTCTGCAGCTGGGAATCGTCTGCGGTTATTTTGGGGGGGGGGTGGCAAAAAATGCAGCTGGCTGGAAGATCAGAAGGAGCGGCGGCCGAAAAGTTTTGAGCCCCACTGTAGAACCGTGGGGAAGGGGGGTAAAACTCAATTTCATGAAGGGCAGCATCAGGTTTGTGTTTGACCTCAAGTGGGTGTGATGGGTGTGTGTGATGAGAGTGGGCATGGCCAGCTTGACATCACTTGTGTTGGGGTGGGTGGACACCTGTGGTGGCTTGAGTGCTATGCCAGCGAAAACAGGCTCTCCAGCTCTGTTTTTGGCAGTATTGGCCTCCTGCAGCTCTCTGGCACATGTGGCTCCCATGAGATCAGTTTTTGCCTGGGACGGCCTCCTGCAATCCTCTGACAGTGAAAATGGAGCTCAGGGAGCCACATGTAGCCATTGCCAGCTCTGTTTTCGGCTGGGATGGCCTCCTGCAATCCTCTGCCAGTGAAAATGGAGCTCAGGGGGCCACATGTGGCCATTGCGAGCTCTGTTTTCGGCTGGGACAGCCTCCTGCAATCATCTGCAAGTGAAAATGGAGCTCAGGGGGCCACATGTGGCCATTGTGAGCTCTGTTTTCAGCTGGGGCATCCTCCTGCAATCCTCTGCCAGTGAAAATGGAACTCAGGGAGCCACATGTGGCCATTGCCAGCTCTGTTTTCAGCTGGGACGGCCTCCTGCAATCCTCTACCAGTGAAAATGGAGCTCAGGGGGCCACATGTGGCCCTCCCGAGCTCTGTTTTCGGCTGGGACGGCCTCCTGCAATCCTCTGCCAGTGAAAAATGGGCTGGGTTGGGCACATGTCGATAGCACCCAAGGCGCCTATGACTATTTGTACTAGTCCTGCCACAGTTGTTCTGTTTCTATTTGCAAGTCTTTGTATTGTGTTATCCGCTCCAGTTCTTTCTCTTCTATCGTACTGCATCCACGTACCACCATGTCTGCTGTCAATACTTTTTTTGGGAGAATCTTTCTTTTCTCGACAGGTGTGAAGTACGGAGTGTTATGTGGCAGGTGCTTGTCTGTTTGAATTCTACAGTCCCAAATGTCAAGGTTCCAAGTAGTAGATCCATTGCAAGCTAAAACTCTGCGGCAGGTAGATTTTCTCTAGTTAATGGTTCCGCCAGTTCTTGCTTGAAGCAACTGGTATTTCTTGCTGGTCTTCCGGTGCACTGTTGTTGCTACTTTGTCATGCCGCTGTTTGTACTCAGTCCATTCGATCTTCTTGCAACAGCTAACCAAGGGATCCATTGTTTCTTCCATTTCTTTGCAGAGAAATGGTGTACTAATAACATTTCTTTGTTATTAGTACACTTATTATTAGATGTTCTGACCGAGGCTTCCCCAAGATCATGAAGCAAACTCCTCGTCCCGATAAAACCCTTTTTATTTAGGTTACAGGGAATTCCTCTCCAACAAAGTCCCAGCAAACAACAGTCTTTCGTGAGATTTCACAACTACAGGCCTTGATCAGGCTTGGAGACTGCCATTGCGATATCTTCAAAACACCACGCTGTAGCAGCAATTACTTGACAGGAAGTCAGGAACGGATCTTCACCCTAATGAATTGAACTAATGGTCTCCTGCAAACTCCACTCCCCTTTCGCTCCTCTTTTATTCCCTATAGGAGGGGCCATTCGCTATCCACTTGTGGCTTTACTCCCAAGTCGACCCCTGTTCCTTAGCTGTTCCCTTCTCCTGGTAGCTCTGCACCTGCGCACACTGGGAACAGGCTCCAGCTGTTCTTCTTCCCCACTGATCTCTGACTCCGAAGGCAGCTGATAAGTGTCAGATGGCCCTGGCCCCCACTCTGCCTCCAACACAGAGCCCTCGTCAGAGCCTTTCCCCAGACTCCAGGACTGGCCCAGGTTCCTACCCAACCCTCCTCACTGCCTGAGTTTGCCAGCAGCTCCGCTGGCCGCTGGCAGGTCACAACATTAGATTTCCTTGTGGTTGTTTGCATCTTGACTTTTGTAAGCAGCCTAGAGTTACCCAGATTAAAATGGCATCCAAGCCAGAGTCCTTAACAAAGGAAGAATGAAATGAATAAATGTTAAAAGTCTCAAATGCCTTCCCGGAAAATGCAAATAGCGGTACAACCGTTGTATATTCCTTTGTGGTACCCTTCTGGAAAGCATGTGTTGTGTGTGTGTGCGTGCGTGCGTCCCATTTGCATTGAAACATAAACCAAACACATTGTTATTCTAACCATCCTTGTTGCAACGCTAAAGCAGGAGACTCCCAAGGTTGGCATTTTTCCCAAACTTGGCATCAGGGAGGAAAAAATCGAGATGTACACTGAATAATCAAGAGCTTGCATGCATAGATTTCCACGTACGCCCTACTAGGGCAACACTTACATCCCGCCCCCCCCCCCCCAAAAAAAAGCCAAGCTGAAAAATGAGCTTGGCCTCCAGGTTCTAGAACAACTATCAAAGTTGTGACACATGGAGCTGGATTTCGGGACAGGATAAACGTAAATTTGAACTGACAGATTATGTCCAGTGGAAACTGGATTGATTGATGGAGTGAAGGTTGGGTCAATTGAATCATTGGTAAGTCTTGAAGAGGGACACGGTGGCTCAGTGGCTAAGATGCTGAGTTTGTTGATCAGAATTTGCGGGATCGGATCCTGCCTCATACATCCACACGGCCTATTCGCTCCCACAGAGAGGGACTTCTCCGGGTGCCATCCACTAGACTTTGTCAGCGGGCGACGCCCAGGGGAAGGGCTCTCTCTGTGGCGGGCCCAGCCCTCTGGAACGACCTTCCCCCCGACATTAGAACAACTACGGACCTCCGCTCCTTCCGTCTAAAACTAAAAACATATCTGTTCTGCTTGGCCGGCCTAGGGTAGTCTCCCTTCTATGGGGTTGTTGATAATTTTAGATGGGGATTTTAGTAATTTTTAACTGGGAATTTTTAGCGCAGGGATATCATTTAATCTGTTTTTATTATGTGTGTATATTTATTGTTTTATTTGCCCTGTGCACCGCTCCGAGTCCCTTCGGGAAGAGGGAGCGGTCAACAAATTAAATTTATTATTATTATTATTATTATTAGAATGGTCGGCAGTTCGGGGGTTTGAATCCCTAGCGCCGTTTAACGGAGTGAGCTCCCGCGACTTGTCCCAGCTCTTGCCAACCTAGCAGTTCGAAAGCTAGTAAAAAGTGCAAGTAGAAAAACAGGAACCACCTTTGGTGGGAAGGGAACAGCGTTCCGTGCGCCTTCTGCATTGAGTCATGCCGGCCACATGACCACGGAGACGTCTTCGGACAGCGCTGGCTCTTCGGCTTTGAAACGGAGATGAGCACCGCCCCCTAGAGTCAGGAATGACTAGCACATATGTGCAAGGGGAACCTTCACCTTTTTAAGTCTTGAACTTGGAAGGGTAGATACTGAGGCTCAAATAATTTGGCCACCTATTGAGAAGAAAGGACTCCTTGGAAAAGACAGAATAACAGAGTTGGAAGGGACCTTGGGGGTTATCTAGTCCGACGTTCCCCAAGATTTCAACTAAATACATAAATATAATGATAAATGACGAGGCGACTCTCCCTTCCTCTTTTCTATGGACTTCGTTCTGATCTGAGGACAGTATCTGGCCTTCACACATCATCTTCTGAATCTCCACATCTTGGTGCCCTCAAAGAAAGAAAGAATGTTATTTGGGGGAAGGAGAACATTCTCTTTTCTTTAGTCTGCCAGCTGCGAATGAGGCTACTGGATGGAAAGAACTGATAACTAATTAGAAGTATCTTTCCGCGGTGGCGCAATGGTTAGAGCGCAGCATTGCACTCACACTTCTGCTGGCTGCCGGCTGCCTGCAATTTGGCAGACCGAATCTCACCAGGCTCAAGGTTGACTCAGCCTTCCGTCCTTCCGAGGTGGGTCAAATTTAGGACCCAGATTATTGGGGGCCAATAGGCTGACTCTGTAAACCGCTTAGAGAGGGCTATAACAGCACTGTGAAGTGGCATATAAGTGATTTTGCTATTGCTATCCATCCACTCATCTCTCTCTCTCTCCACTCTGTATCTATCTGTCTCTATTTTTCTACCTATCCATCCATCTCTCTTTCCTGTCTGTCTGTATCTAATTATCTTTCTGTCTTCTATATTGATGTCCATGTCCATCTCCATCCATCCATTCGTCTATCTATATGTCTGTCTATTTGTCTATCTATGATCTATCTGATATGTCTGCCTGCCTGCTTATCTATCTATGATCTATATGATTATCTATCATCTCTATCTCTCTCTCTTTCTTTCTTTCTATGAGCTATTTGTCTATCTGTGATCTATCTGATATGCCTGCCTGCCTGCCTGCCTATCTATGATCTATATGATTATCTATCATATCTCTCTCTTTCTATCTATCTCTCTCTCTCTCTTTCTTTCTCTGAGCTATTTGTCTATCTGTCTATCTATCTATCTATCTATCTATCATATGTCTGTCTATCTATCTATCTATCTATCTATCTATCTATCTATCTATCTATCTATCTATCTATCTATCTATCTATCTATCCAAGATGATTAGGGGACTGGAGGCTAAAACATATGAAGAACGGTTGCAGGAGCTGGGTATGTCTAGTTTGATGAAGAGAAGGACCGGGGGAGACATGATAGCAGTCTTCCAATATCTCAGAGGGTGCCACAAAGAAGAGGGAGTCAAGCTATTCTCCAAGGCACCTGAGGTTAGAAGAAGAAGCAATGGGTGGAAACTAATCAAGGAGAGAAGCAACTTAGAACTAAGGAGAAATTTCCTGACAGTTAGAACAATTAACCTCTGGAACAGCTTGCCTCCAGAAGTTGTGAATGCCTCAACCCTGGAAGTCTTTAAAAAGATGTTAGATAGCCATTTGTCTGAAATGGTATAAGGTTCCTGCCCACGCAGGGGGTTGGACTAGAAGACCTCCAAGGTCCCTTCCAACTCTGCTTATTGCTATTGTATCTATCTATCATCTATCTCTATCTATCTATTCATCCATCCATCTATCCATCCATCCATGGATTTCCATCTATCTATATCTGATTCACTCTCTCTCTCTCTCTCTCTCTCTCTCTCTCTCTCTCTCTCTCTCTCTCTCTCTCTCTCTCTCATCTTTCTATCCTTATTCTATCTGTCTCCACCCATCCATCCTAAAGGACCCTGAACAGCCCAGTACACCCCCCCAAAATGTGTACAATTTTTATAGGAAAAATCTGAGATTTTTTTTTCCCCCAGGGAGTTATAAAGCTTTAATGAATATTGCGAAAGGACTTCCTCACATTTTGATAAGCTTTGCAAATCCCTAATTTCAAATCTCGGTGAGCAACAGCAGAAGCATCAGTTTGGGTTTTAAGGATCAAGCCGTTCAATAAAACAAAAGAGAAAAGTGCCAAGAAAGAAAGAAAAAAAAATCTGAATAAGATATTTGCATGGGTTATGTTAGGACCTGTATTTTAATCAGCCGCTATGAGATAATAAGTTCCAGATTTACATCATGGCGCTTAATGCCCTGAGATTTTTATGTTTCGGCTGCATAAAGTTCAGCGAAGTGTGTTGATTTGAAAGTTCGACATTTAGAGACAAACTTGGATTTCTTGTCTTGGATACGTTCACTGCCTTGAGTTAATTCTGAAAATAATGAGGGCAGGCTATAAAAAAAACAAATAACAATACCAAAAAAACAACCCCCCCACCCAGTGGTGGGTTTCAAAATTTTTAGAACCTACTCTGTAGGTGTGGCCTATTTTGTGGGCGTGGCTTGGCAGTCATGTGACAGGGTGGGAGTGGCCACCTTTTAAAATGTGGTGAAACTCATTTAACAACGCTCTTGCTTAGCAACCAAAATTTTAGACTCAATTGTGATGATAAATTCTTTCTTTCTTTCTTTCTTTCTTTCTTTCTTTCTTTCTTTCTTTCTTTCCTTTCTTTCCTTTCTTTCCTTTCTTCCTTCCTTTCCTTTCCTTTCCTTCCCATTGGGTCACTGGCAGCGGTGGGCCAGATTTACTTCCAGGTACGCCGGTGGAACCCCCTCTCACCGGTTCTCTAAATTTCACCAACCGGCTCTCGCGAATAGGTGCGAGCCTGCAGAAACCCACCACTGCCCCTACCCCATCCAGAATTTCAATCCTACAAGAACTGAATACTTTTATATACTTCTTCAGGGGGTTCCCAAATGTATAGGTACAGATTTATTTATTTTTGTATTCATTTTTTGAGTTTGTCGAAGATGTACAAGATACGGGACCTAGCTATCTGCGGGATCGCATCCTGCCCCATACATCCCTGCAGCCGATCCGCTCCCACAGAGAGGGACTTCTCCGGGTGCTGTCCACTAGGCAATGCCAGCGGGCGACGCCCAGGGGAAGGGCCTTCTCTGTGGCGGGCCCGACCCTCTGGAACGACCTTCCCCCCGAAATTAGAACAACTACGGACCTCCGCTCCTTCCGTCAAAAACCAAAAACACACTTCTTCTGCTTGGCCGGCCTGGGGTAATTGAATTGTTTTTAGGGTTTTTAGGGGCTTAGTTTTAGTTTTAATATGGGATTTTAGCGCAGGGTTTTAGTTTAATTCATTTTAATATTGTATTATGTTTGTGGTTTTATATATGTATTTTTAAATTCCCTGTGCACCGCCTCGAGTCCCTTCGGGGAGAGAGAGCGGTTTATAAATTAAATTATTATTATTATTATTATTATTATAACATGCATAAGTATAAACATGGACACGAAGAAGGAAATGAGTGCAAATCAATGGGGATAGTAGGACAGGGATGGAAGGCATGCTGGTACACGTATGCACACCCCCTTTATGGACCTCTTGGGAATGGTGTGAGGTCCACGGTAGACAGTTTGAGGTTGAAGCTGTGAGGGGTTTGAGGACCGCCTCCTGCCACATACTTCCACCCGGCCTGTCCGTTCCCACATCCTCCATCTCTCTATCCCTCTACCTAACTACCTACCTACTGCATTTCTCCCTCCATCTCTCTATCCCTCTACCTACCTACCTACCTACCTACCTACTGTATTTCTTCCTCTCTCTCTATCCCTCTACCTACCTACCTACCTACCTACTGCATTTCTCAGGGTGCCGTCCGCCGGACAGTGCCGGCTGGCAGCCCCCAGGGGAAGAGCCTTCTCTGTGGCTGGCCCAGCCCTCTGGAACGACCTGCCCCCCGACCTCCACACAATCACGGACCTTCGCCTCTTCCGTCGAGCACTTAAAACACACTTCTTCCATGTGGCCGGCCTGACATAGCTATGTATATTATTGCATTTTTTAGCTGGGTTTTTAAATTAAGTTTTAGCACCTGTCAAATTCGTTTAATTTAATTTTAAACTGACTTGTTGTCTGTTTATTTATATTTTATTTTTATTCCTGTATACCGCCCTGAGTCCCATTTGGGAGAGAGGGCGGTATAAAAGTAGGAATAAAGTAAAGTAAAGATATAACAACAAAGTCAGATAGAGCATTCCCGGTGTTGACCCCTCTGTTGCTGAAGTCGTATTTTCTGCAAGCAGTTTACCTAGAGTTTGCATCTATTGTTTGCCTGAATATTATTGAGGTTGAAGCTGAAGTAGTCGTTGACAGGTAGGACGTTGTAGCAGGCAATTTTGTGTACTATGCTTAGGTCAGACCAAAGGTGGCATAAATCCAGGTTGTCCAACTTTAGGTGGCACTTGATACTTGGCTAAACTTGACACTTGGCTAAACAGGAATAACTGTAAGAGGGATCTTGGAGTCCAAGTGAACAACCATTGAAATAGGAGGCAGCTGTGGGCAGCAGCTGCCAAAAAAGCCAACACGGTTCTAGGCTGCATCAACAGAGGGATAGAATCTAGATCACGTGAAGTGTTAATGCCACTTTATAAGGCCTTAGTACGGCCACGCTTGGAATCCTGCATACATTTTTGGTTGGCATGATGTAGAAAAGACGTGGAGACTCTGGAAAGAGTGCAGAGAAGAGCAACCAGGATGATTAGGGGACTGGAGACTAAAACATATGAAGGACGGTTACAGGAACTGGGGATGTCTAGTTTAATGAAAAAAAAGGACTAGGGGAGACATGATAGCAATGTTCCAGTATCTCAGGGGTTGCCACAAAGAAGAGGGAGTCAAGCTATTCTCCAAGGCACCTGAGGGCAGAACAAGAAGCAATGGGTGGAAACTAATCAAGGAGAGAAGCAACTTAGAACTGAAGAGAAATTTCCTGACAGTTAGGACAATTAATCAGTGGAACAGAAATTGCCTCCAGAAGTTGTGAATGCCCCAACACTGCAAGTCTTTAAGAAGATGTTGGATAGCCATTTGTCTAAAACGGTATACGGTTTCCTGCTTGAGCAGAGGGTTGGAGTAGAAGACCTCCAAGGTCCCTTCCAACTCAGTTATTCTATTCTATTCTATTCTATTCTATTCTATTCTATTCTATTCTATTCCATTCCATTCCATTCTATTCCATCCCATCCCATCCCATCCTATCCTATCCTATTGTCTCCAAGGTCCTGTCCAGCCTTTTCTGCCACATCCACAAGTTGTCCTCAGTTTGCTCTTTCCAAAGGGCCTCAGCCGAGTCCGAAGCCTGTGAAATGACTTTCATCTCCTGCCTTCTCTCTCTCTCTCTCTCATTTCCCAATCTGATTTTTTCTCCTCCTTTCCTTTCCCATCTCTTCCTGCATTTGTTTACCGCCGGTCTCCCAATCTATAAACCTATTATGGGGGAGACCCATCTCCTCCTGCCAGCCCCTCCCGTCGGCAGATGAGCCCGCTCTCCCATTCCCATCGCAGAACTTCTTTGTGAGGTGGGGAATATTATCCGTAACGTAGAAGCTGTTTGGCCTGAGGGTAAAATTGATCATCATTACCCTGATATCATCTCGAGCG
Organism: Rhabdophis nuchalis; assembly: GCA_039707465.1. Classification (NCBI taxonomy): domain Eukaryota; kingdom Metazoa; phylum Chordata; class Lepidosauria; order Squamata; family Natricidae; genus Rhabdophis; species Rhabdophis nuchalis. The sequence continues at coordinate 246,336,773 of CM077644.1, forward strand.
TCGACGGGTGGCAGCCGCTAAAGAGAAGATGGTGGGCTTGTTTGAGACAGTTCGGGGGGAGTCAAAGAGACAGGATGAGGGGACGGGAGATATGATTTATGACGGGAATCGATGCAATCACGAGAAAGTCGAGGCTGGTGAAAAGGGGGCGTTTCCCCCCCCCCACACACACACGGCACTTGACAATACTCAAGGCAAATTGTCACCTCACCTTCGAACCCCAAGAAAAACAGGAGAGGAGGTAACCATGGCGATACCATACTCTGCATCCCGGAGATTGTACATCACCTCCATTGATAGATGGTTCATTAAAATTAACTTGAACCGCCATGCGCTTTGGTTTATTTACAATACAATACAATACAATAGCAGAGTTGGAAGGGACCTTGGAGGTCTTCTAGTCCAACCCCCTGCGTGGGCAGGAACCTTATACCATTTCAGACAAATGGCTATCTAACATCTTCTTAAAGACTTCCAGGGTTGGGGCATTCACAACTTCTGGAGGCAAGCTGTTCCAGAGGTTAATTGTTCTAACTGTCAGGAAATTTCTCCTCAGTTCTAAGTTGCTTCTCTCCTTGATTAGTTTCCACCCATTGCTTCTTGTCCTGCCCCCAGGTGCCTTGGAGAACAGTTTGACTCCCTCTTCTCTGTGGCACCCTCTGAGATATCGGAACATTTATTTATTTATTTATTTTAAACCTATCTCAGATCTATAGAGAACTTTCTGCCCTTTAGTGGCAGAGAAGCAGCAGGCTGGAAAGTTGAAGGAAACCTGACTTGAGGACTTCAATGTACAATAGCAGAGTTGAAGGGGACCTTGGAGGTCGTCTAGTCCAACTCCCTGCCTAGGCAGGAAGCTCTATACCGTTTCAGACAAATGGCTACCCAACATCTTCTTAAAGACTTCCAGGGTTGGGGCATTCACAACTTCTGGAGGCAATTTCTGTTCCACTGGTTAATTGTTCTCACTGTCAGGAAATTTCTCCTTGGTTCTAAGTTGCTTCTCTCCTTGGTTAGTTTCCACCCATTGCTTCTTGTTCTGCCCTCAGGTGCTTTGGAGAATAGTTTGACTCCCTCTTCTTTGTGGCAGCCTCTGAGATATTGGAGCACTGCTGTCCTGTCTCCCCTGGTCCTTCTCTTCATTCAACTAGACCTACCCAGTTCCTGCAACCATTCCTCATATGTTTTAGTCTCCAGTCCCCTCATCCTCTTGGTTGCTCTTCTCTGCACTCCGAAAAATATTGTTTGGAGGGAGAGAGAGAGAGAGAGAAGGAGAGAGAGGGTAAAAAAGAGGGAGGGAAGGAGGGAGGGAAGGAGGGAGGGACAGACAGAGGGAGGGGAGAGGAAAAGGAGAGGGAGGGAGGGGGAGAGAGAAGGAGAGAGTGGGGGAGGGGAGGAGGGAGGGAAGGTGAGAGAAAGAGAAGGAGACAGAGGGAGGGAGGAGGGAAGGAGGGAGGGAAGGAAGGAGAAAGAGAATGAGGGAGGGAAGGAGGGAGGGAAAGAGGGAGGGGAGACAGAAGGAGGGGAGGAAGACGGAGGAAGGGAAGAAGAAGAGGGAGGGGGAGAGAAAGAGAGGGGGAAGGAGGGAGGGAAGGAGAGAGAGAGAAGACAATTTACAAAGGCAAACACTGTTTTCCAAACAACGCTTTCTAAACAGAGTATCAGCATCTCATTGTAATTCTTAACATGGATCGTTTTCCTCTCGTTACTAAAATAAATATGTATATTCAAAAACTACCATTGCAAATTAGCAGCATTCTAATACCCTCCCAAGCTTCAGTGGATTGACTTTTGACTGAAAATTAAAATGCTGCCGCTTGGTTTTCTGACTCGGATTGGGTTTCTCTCAGCCCCAAGTTTGCTTTTAGGGCAGCCAAGGATCCGTGTCTTTCAGAGGCTGCGTAGACCCTTAGCCATAAAACCTCTCCCAGGGTTGGGCAGGTAGGATTTGGGTTACATAGCTAAACAGGAAGCGATTCCTCTCCAGGGCTCCAGGGACTTTTCAGTAAGAGAGGAAGGGGAGGTGGGAGGGAGGGAGGGAGGGAGGGAGGGAGGGAGGGAGGGAGGGAGGGAGAGACGGAGGGAGGAAGGAAGGAAGGAAGGAAGTAAGGAAGGAAGGAAGGCCTACACCAGTATTCCTTTTTTTCTTCCCTTCCTCCCTGGCATCTTCCTTCCTTCCTTCTTTCCTTCCATCCACCATTCAATCATCTATCCAACCATTCACTAACCCACCCATCCATTCATCTATCCATCCTCCATTTTCCATCCTCCATCCCTCCCTCCACCCATCTTCATTCTTCCTTCCTTCCTCCCTCCCTCCACTGTCCAACTGTCCATTCATTCATCCATCCATCCATCGTCCAACTGTCCCTCCATCTATCTATCCATCATATCTTCCATCCATCCTCCATCCATCCTCCATCCATCCTCCATCCATCCTCCATCCATCCACCATCCATCCACCTTCATTCCCTTATCCACACTTTTTCCTTCCTTCCTTCCTTCCTTCCTTCCTTCCTTCCTTTCTCCCTACCTACCTACCTACCTACATCCATCCTCCAACTGTCCATTCATCCTTCCAACCATCCATCCATTTTCCATCCTCCATTCATCCCTCCATCCACCCACCTTCATTCTCCTATCCACCCTTTTTCCTTCCTTCCTTCCTTCCTTCCTTCCTTCCTTCCTTCCTTCCCTCCCTCCTTCCTCCGTCCCTCCCTCCCTCTGTCCCTTCCTCCTTCCCTATCTCCCTCCCTCTGTCCCTCCATTCCCTATCTCCCTCCCTCTCCAGCATCCATCTGTTCCTCCATTCCTCCCTCTCCAACAGAAAGAGCTTGTTATCATAAGAATGAGTGGATGGTCAGATGTTACACCCTGTGGTCTCTTCCCTGAAGACACCTTTCCTTCCTCCTCCTCCTTCTTCCTCCCTACACGCCCCTGTTGCAAAGGTTTTGCAAAGGTTAAGAATGCTAAAAGCAAGCTGACCCCAACATAGCTATGTCAGCCATGAACGTCTGCCCTGTCCACCTTAATCAAAGATGACTTCCGCCAGAGATGCTGAAGGCAGAGATGTCGGCATTTACAGAAGAAGCATTGATTCCTACTGAGGCTTTTATGGGTGTTTTCTCTGCCTACTGGGGATGCCAGAAGTGAGGGAGTAGATTTTGAATAAATAAATCCCAAATTGGAAGGGAATTCCACCATGGTTGACAGATCAAGAGGAAAGGCTTATCAAAAGCATTTTTAGATCCAGGGAGAGAATGATTGCATATAGATTAAAAGCTTCTTTTTTTTTGGAGACATCTAACAACATCGCAAAGTTGGAAGGGACCTTGGAGGTCTTCTAGCCCAACCCCCTGCTCAAGAAGGAGACCCTATTCCATTCCAGACAAATGGTTGTCCAATCTCTTCTTGAAAGCCTCCAGTGTTGGAGCATTCACAACAGAATCATCACCTCCTCGGACTATCTTGAGGTCTTCGCAGAATAGTAGGGTGCTAAAAAATGCAAAGGGATGCGGTGGCTCAGTAGCTAAAATGCTGGGCTTGTCGATCAGAAGGTCAGCAGTTCAGCGGTTTGAAAAACTTGGACAGCCACCTATCTGAAGTGGTATAGGGTCTCCTGCTTGAGCAGGGGGTTGGACTGGAAGACCTCCAAGGTCCCTTCCAGCTCTTTTCTAATTGGGTTGGTTGGATACAAGTTATGGTTATTATCTGAAGTTCAGCTGTATAGTGAACCAATGTAAATGACTGCGAGTCATCACAGAAAATAGAACTGGCATACTCCGAAGATACTCAACAGTTCCAAGTTGATGCTCTTAGCTTTTTTTTTTCTCCTGGGCTTCACATCCAAGTATATTTTCCTCTGAATAAAGATGCTTTTTTGTGTGCTGCGTAACACACACACACTGTGACAATGCCAAACTCTCCTTATTTAGGCAGTTATGGGGCATGTCAGCCAGCAAAAAAAAAGGTTTTCACGTTTGTAAGGTTCTTAGCTGTTTAATTGGATTTTAATTGAGTTTTAATGGGCTGCTTTGCTATTTTTAAATCTTTTCTTACCTGCTCTCAGCCTTTGGCAAAATAGGCACCGAGTAAAATGGGCTTTCAAGCTGAGTGGAAGGAAGGGGGGAAAAATAACTTATTTTTCCCCCCTTTCTCTCTCTCTCTCTCTTTTTAAAGCACGTCAACTCACCGTTTAAACTCTGAATTAGTGAGGCCGTTTTGCGTGTGATTTAAAACCGATTGTTTTATGACGGTGTCTTCAACACCAGTGTGCATCTGGTGGCTCCAGTTGGTGCAGAATTCGGCCACGCGGGGGATCCTGGGAGCTTCACGTTACTCCCACGTAACACCTCTCCTGCGCGAGCTGCACTGGCTACCGGTAGCCTTCCGGGTGTGCTTCAAGGTGCTTGTCACCATCTTCAAATCGCTCCATGGCTTGGGGCCTAGTTACCTGCGGGACCGTCTCCTGCCACATACCTCCCACCGACTGATCCGCTCCCACAGAGAGGGCCTACTAAGGGTGCCAATCGCCGGTCAATGCCGGCTAGCGGTGCCCAGGGGTAGGGCCTTCTCTGTGGCAGGGCCGGCCCTCTGGAACGACCTACCCCCCGAACTTCACACTTTCATGGACCTTCCCCTCTTTCGCCATTCACTCAAGACCAGTGGTGGGTTTCTGCAGGCTGGCACCTACTCGCGAGAGCCGGTTGGTGAAATTTAGAGAACCGGTGAGAGGGGGTTCCACCGGCATACCTGGAAGTAAATCTGGCCCACCGCTGTCAGTGACCCAACGGGAAGGAAAGGAAAGGAAAGGAAAGGGAAGGGAAGGGAAGGGAAGGAAGGAAGGAAGGAAGGAAGGAAGGAAGGAAGGAAGGAAGGAAGGAAGGAAGGAAGGAAGGAAGGAAGGAAGAATTTATCATCACAATTGAGTCCAATTTGGTTGCTAAGCAAGAGCGTTGTTAAATGAGTTTCACCACATTTTACAAGTTGGCCACTCCCACCCTGTCACATGACTGCCAAGCCACGCCCACAAAATAGGCCACACCTACAGAGTAGGTTCTAAAATATTTGAAACCCACCACTGCTCAAGACTTATTTTTTCCAGCAAGCTGGTCTAGCTTAACGTTTAGATCTCATTGTGACATAGCTCCTGCCAATTCGTAAATGGACGTTGGGTTTTTTATTGGGAATTTTAGCACAGGCTTCCAATTTAATTCTTTTTAACGATATTTATTGTATTTTCTACTATTCACTGGTTTTAATTTCCTGTGCACCGCCCTGGGTCCATTTCGATGGAGAAGGCGCGGTATATAAATCGAAATAAATTCAAAATTCAAATCTGTGCTGCTTGTGGTTGTTTGTAGTGATTCAGAAACCGGGGGGGGGGGGGGGAGGATATTTGACACGTTGCATGTATGGTTCGTGAATGCTCTTCCTGTCAAGAGTAACGAAAAGGCATTCTGATCGAAGAGAGTATTTGTAGCTCAGGGTTGAACTGTGGAGTCCTTGGTGCTCTCTGAGCTTGGTTGTTTTCCTGAAGGCATTTCATGACCCAAGTAGTTAATATTATCAGTGCTAGAAGGGAGGGGTTTCCAGGGGGGAGGAGGAGGAGGAGGAGAAGGAGAGGGAGGAAGAAGAAGACTGTAGGGTTCTTGGTGTTTTCTAGTTTGGTAGTTTTCTTGCAGGATGGGTGGATGGATGGATGGATGGATGTGTTAGGATAATCAACCTGATGTTGGGTTGACAATATATATAAGCCAGGATTCTTAAAGAGCATATGTAACTTTAAGGACTATGTGGAATCCGATTGGCTGTGCTTCCCAGCTCAATCATAAAAAGGCAGCTGGAAACACAGTTCATTCCCTTTTTGCTTTCCTGTGCTTCCTGATTGTCACTGAGGAAGAAGCTGAACCTGAAGACGGAAGAAGTATCATTGTTTTTGAATTACTGTAAGATAACTGTGGTTTTGGTGAAGGACTGTTTATTGTTAGAGGAGTTAGTATCACTGTTTGGAAGAAATAGTTTAGTTACATCAAGAGTAAAGACTATTTATTTTTTTCTACTATCAGTGTTTTAGAGTTTGTGTGTGGTTAAAGCAACGTATGTCTTGCTGTCCGGTGTATTGCACTATTCGGCCTGTTTATTTTCCAACGGGGGTGTTTTATACCCCTAACAGGATGGATGGATACAGACAGACAGGCAGGCAGGCAGGCACAGACAGACTCACTCCAATAGAAGATGTAATGCATTGTCTTTTTAAAAAAAATAGAAATGTGTTTCTTTTCAACATAAAAACAAGTAAAACATTATTCATCTTAAACTTTGTACAACATGTCGTTTGGTCATAAGTTTGGTGCGTCAATACTTAAAATTACAAACATACTTTTCAATTTTCCTTCCAATAGATATATAGCCACTCATTTTCCACCTAATAACAGTATTATTTATCAAATCCATTTTTTTTCCTGCAATTACTCAATATATAAAAAGAACAATAAAAAAATTCCACATAAATTCCTGTTTTGTAACATTATTCTCCAGGTACAAAGCCACGTTTCTTCTATAAAAATACATACCCCTAATGTTTACTTCTTCTAAGACCAAGAATTTATCCAAATTTTCCATTATCTATGTATCTCATTATTAATCTAGTCAAAATGCAAAACACATTGGCTTTTTTTGAGCCGAAGGTTGGACTAGAAGATCTCTGAGGTCCCTCCCAGCCCTATAAACCTACTTTCTATGTTCTAAGACAGGGGTCTCCAACCTTTGCAACTTTAAGTCTGAAGGACTCCAACTCCCAGCTGAAGTCCTTCAGACTTAAAGTTGCAAAGGTTGGGGACCCCTGTTCTAAGAGGCATTGCTGAAGCGTTCCTAAAATTAAAACACCCCTGAAGATTTACTCCCTCTGTTCTTCTCTTCTTTTCTGGATCTCCATATATATATATATTCCCTTCCCTGCCTCCGTTTTCCAAACTTTTGCTGTCCCTCCACAGAAGGATCCGAATGGCTGCTTGGGTCTCCTTCCTCCCCTTTGATGAAATGCCACCCAAATTGATGAAAATGCATTCCAATGGAAGCAGACGGAGGATGTTCCTTTAGGAAAACAAGCTTTGCAATTACGGATTGTTTCCGAGTTGGGGGTTTTATCCCCCCGGCCCCGGTCTCCTCTACAGCCCTCTACAGCAGGGATGGCTAAGCTTTTTCATGCCGCATGAAAAAAGCGTGCGTATGTGCACGCAATGGCCCACACCCACAATGCAATGCATGTGCAACACACGCACACATGCCCATGCGCGCTCCACCCCATGCATGCATGCCCGCATGACTCCCCTCGTGCCTGCCCTGACCCTCTCGGGCTCCTTCACCCCCAATCCCATGCAGGTGCCCTGCTCCCGTCGCCCACTTTTGGCTTCCAGGTTGGTGCAGGAGGCTCCCCGGGTCGAAAACAGGGGCACGGGGGTGTTGCATGAGACCCCAAATGCAATGCAAACACACACACACCCCAAGCGCACACGTGCCAGTGGTGGGATTCAAAACTTTTTAGAACCTCTTCTGTAGGCCCGGCCTGCTTTGTGGGAGTGGCTTGTCAGCCCTGTGACTGGGTGGGAGTGGCTTGTCAGCCATGTGACTAGGTGGGAGTGGCTTGGCAGTCATGTGACTGAGTGGACATAGCCAACTTGTGAAATGTGGTGAAACTCACTTAACAACGCTCTTGTTTAGCAAGCAAATGTTGGCTCAGGAACTCTGGCATTTGAAGCACGCAAGTCTTGAAGCTGTCCAGTGACAAGACCCTTGCACCCCTAACCCTTTAGGAAAAAATACCCCCAGGGGTGTTCAAACTTGACAGCTTGAAGACTTGTGGACTTCCACTCCCAGAATTCCTCCTCCAGTCATGTTGGCTCAGGAACTCTGGCATTTGAAGCACGCAAGTCTTAAAGCTGTCAAGTTACAAGGCCCTCGCACCTCTCATCCTTTAGAAAAAAAACCTCAGGGGTGTTCAAACTTGACAGCTTTAAGCCTTGTGGATTTCAACTCCCAGAATTCCTCCTCTCGCTCTTCATCCTGATGATGGGCGGACGGGTGGAGGGAGGGAGCTGGAACCGGTTCTAAACGGCCCTGGAGATTTGTGGAACCTCTTCTAGAGAAGACTTAGAACTGGCAGGAACCCAGCCCTGCGCGATGCCTCTGTGCATGCATGCATGTGTCTCCTGTATGCGCCCTTCCCCTGCATATGCGCGGCAGAGACGCAAACACCAGATGGCCAGCAGGAGGCATGCATGCACCCACATGCGCCATGGAGCAACAGCCCACGCGTGTCATAGGTTTGCCATCCCCGCTTTCTATAGCAATTCTGGTCAGGTGTATTCCCTTCCCCTTCCTGTCTCTGCCCACCCCCCCTGCAAAAAAACAACAACCACCCCAGTTTCCCAGGAGTAAATCCCCATCCAATTTTTAGCGCTGAGCTTCCCACAAAAGCTTCTGTATAGCCATTTCTTTGCCTGGGATCTAACGTGCGGTTTTTTATTTGATTTGATTTGATTTGATTCGTATTTATATACCGCCCTATCTCCCTTGTGGGACTCAGGGCGGTGAACAGGCACTAATAATACAATACAACACAATAGCAGAGTTGGAAGGGACCTTGTAGGTCTTCTAGTCCAACCCCCTGCATGGGCAGGAACCTTATACCATTTCAGACAAATGGCTATCTAACATCTTTTTAAAGACTTCCAGGGTTGGGGCATTCACAACTTCTGGAGGCAAGCTGTTCCAGAGGTTAATTGTTCTAACTGTCAGGAAATTTCTCCTTAGTTCTAAGTTGCTTCTCTCCTTGATTAGTTTCCACCCATTGCTTCTTGTCCTGTCCCCAGGTGCCTTGGAGAATAGTTTGGCTCCCTCTTCTTTGTGGCACCCTCTGAGATATCGGAACACTGCTATCATGTCTCCCCTGGTCCTTCTCTTCATCAAACTAGACTATATCCAGTTCCTGCAACCGTTCTTCATATGTTTTAGTCTCCAGTCCCCTAATCATCTTGGTTGCTCTTCTCTGCACTCTTTCCAGAGTCTCCACGTCTTTTCTACATCATGGCGACCAAAACTGTATGCAGTATTCCAAGTGTGGCCTTACCAAGGCACTATACAGTGCCATTAACCCTTCACGTGATCTTGATTCTCTCCCTCTGTTGATGCAGCCTAGAACTGTGTTGGCTTTTTTGGCAGCTTCTGCACACGGCTGGCTCCTATTTAAATGGTTGTCCACTAGGATTCCAAGATCCCTCTCACAGTTGCTTCCCTTTCCTGTCTCTGCACCCCCACCATGCAAAAAAACAACAACAACCACCCCAGTTTCCCAGGAGTAAATCCCCATCCAATTTTTAGTGCTGCTTCCCACGAAAGCTTCTGTATAGCCATTTCTTTGCCCGGGATCTAACGTGCGGTTTTTTATTTGATTTGATTTGATTCGTATTTATATACCGCCCTATCTCCCTTGCGGGACTCAGGGCGGTGAACAGGCGCTAATAAAACGACAATAAACGACAAATACAATAAAAACATCTTAAACAATGACTTAAATGAAAATGCCTGTACTAAAATCACAGTAAAACCCCTATTAAAAGCCACGTTTAAAAACTATGCCAGGCTGTACACCTTGAGGACACCTGAGAAATAAACCACTTTTTGTTCCTTTAAAAAAAAAAAAAAGTTAGGGGGTTGGGGATTGAAAATTAAAAAGAAAAGAAAAAACCCACCGGTGACATTTTGCATAAAGGTGCCCAGGGACCTTGTCTCGTCCTGATGAAACCCACAGACCTTCCCAAACCTAATTAGTACTTAATGATCTGAAGAGGCAACCAATGCCCATCACCTTTGCCAGAGCCCTTTCCTTCTTTCTCCAATTCTTAATTAACCTTTAAGAAGATGAGCCACGCACGGGCTTCCTAAGAGATTGCATTGATGTGCAACGAGAGTTTGCGTTAACACACACACACACACGTCTTTTTAAAACACACACACATTCACACAAAACCCCAGCCCCTCTGTTCTTCCTCGAAGCTTCCCACTGGCTCACCTCCGCCGATTGATGTGTATTAATGAAGTGTTAACTTGGGGACCAAAATAAAATTTTTTTTAAAAAAATGGTTAATTGATGGCGACCCAACGGAAGGTTGTCGGGAATTTCACCTTATTCATCACTTAAAAGGAG
>CM077644.1:246349479-246362484 GCA_039707465.1 Rhabdophis nuchalis
TTTGTTCAAAACTGCTAATCTCCTAAAGTACCGCACCGATCGCTTCCATTTACACGTCACTATCCTAAGATCTGAGTCCTCTAGTGAGAAAGCATCAAAGTAACTTCTGGTTGTAGTTAAGGAAATACATAACTTATCGCCTCCACCTTTTCAGATCCAACGAGAAGGTTTTCTTATTAGCCCTGATGACTTTGTCATTTATTGTAGTGTGGCCTTTTAAGCATATCTGGGAACAGATGGTTATCCAATTAGCTCCGTCCAGTTGATTGAAATGTTAAATTTAGACTTATAATTTGCCAGGCGAAAGGAAGGATGCCAGGAATAATTGGAGAGCATTTTGAATATAATCGAATTATATTATAAACAACACCTACAATGGTTCAAGAACAGCCGTGTGTGTCTCTGTGTGTGTGTGTGTGTGTACACATACACACACACACACACAATATGCAAAGGCTTTGGCAACAGGGACAGCCTATTTGCAGAAGAGTTATTCCAGAGGTCCCAAATCCATATTGAGCTGAAAATTAAAGTATGGAAATATTTTCAGATATAGGGATTATTTTTTTGCGAGACAGAGTTTTGTACAGCATCTGTGTGACTGAGAGAGTGCAGAGGCAAAGGGAGGGAAAGAGGGAGGGAGGGAGGGAGGAAAGAAGGAAAGATAAGGGAGAGGGAGGGAAGGAGGAAGGGAGGAAGGAAATGGAAAGAATGAATAATGGCAGGCAGGCAGGCAGGATGGAAGGAAGGAAGGAAGGGAGGGAGGGAGGGTGGGAGGGAGGCAGGGAGGGAGAAAAAGAAAGAAAGAAAGAAGGAAGGAAGGAAGGAAGGAAGGAAGGAAGGAAGGAAGGAAGGCTAAATTGGAGAGAGATACAAAGAAGAGAATAAGGGAGGAAGGAAGACTGGAGACTATTGCTATTGCAACCAACAGTGTCTTGAAAGTCTGAACTACCACCACCTCCTCCTCCTCCTCTTCCTTCTTCTCCTTCTCCATTTCCTCCTCCTCCTCTCTAAAAAGTAATGGAAGATGGCCTTGAGAAAGATATACAAGATTGTTACCAAGGTGATGAGCAGAAAGCCACAACAAGCTGAAAATATGTGGAAGAAATTCAAACATCTTTCTCATTCTCAGGGGTATAAGGAGGAGGAGGAGGAGGAGGAGGAGGAGATGCTGATCCTATAGTTTATCTCAATAGCAATCAGTCTTTAGTCTTGATTCTTGGCCTGGCCTACCTGAAAATGATGGCCAGATCTGTAGAGCTGAACTTCTAGGCTGCATTAACAGAGAGATAGAATCAAGATCTGGTGTAAATATCACTTTATAAGGCCTTGGGAAGGCCACACTTGGAATTCTGCATCCAGTTTTGGTCGCCAAGATGTAGAAATGATGTGGAGACTCTAGAAAGAGTGCAGAGAAGAGCAACAAAGATAATTAAGGGACTAGAGACTAAAACATATGAAGAACGGTTGAAGGAACTGGGTAGGTCTAGTTTAATGAAAAGAAGGACTAGGGGAGACATGATAGCATCTTCCAATATCTCAGGGGTTGCCACAAAGAAGAGGGAGTCAAGCTATTCTCCAAAGCCCCTGAGGGTAGGACAAGAAGCAACAGACTCACTAACCAAGGTGAGAAGCAACCTAGAATTAAGGAGAAACTTCCAAACGGTGAGGTCAGTAGAACAGCTCGCCACCAGAAGCTATAGGTGCTCCATCTCTGGAGGCTTTCAAAAAGAGACCGGGCAGTCCATTGTCTCAAATGGTATAGGGTCTCCTGCTTGAGGAGAGGAGGGGATGGACTAGAATACCTCCAAGGTCCCTTCCAGCTCTATTCTGATTGACGTCTTGAGCTTCACACCGGTTTCTTCTCCTCCCCATCCCAGTTGGTATTTTCTTCCACCTAGAAAGGTCACCGCTGGCTGCTAAGCAACAGATTTATGTGGGGGGTGTGCATATATGTGTTTTTACGCAGGATGGAGGGTGAGGAGGGAGGGGATGGAACAACAGGAGAGCTCATCAGGAAAGCTTTCACTAGCTGGTAATTCCATTAATTAGGGCTGCTGCAATCTTCTCCTTTTAGCTTCCCCATCCCTCCTTCCTTTTCTTCGCTTTCCAGCTAAAGCTATTTTTAATTAACGTGCGAAAAGCTCTTGTGAATGAGAAGCAATAGAGGAGGGGGAGAAGGTAGGGTTATAGGGCAGGGTTTGCACCCATCACCTTTGCAGGGGAGAGGGCTGGGAGCAGATTGTCCGTTTCTTGCAAAAGCAGACCAAAACATATTTTTGTCAGCGTTCCAAATAACCTCCAAAATTAAATCAGAGTCGGAGGCAAAGTCTTGCTCAAAGTTCCCATTGATGAAGAGAGCCATCTTGGCCCATCTGGGGAAACCCAAATCTGAAAGCTTCCCGGTTTTCTCCACCTAGTTGAAAGTTCAAGATCTTGCCCCCCAACACCCACCAGTCCATCCCGTGGTCCAATCTCCCACTGCCACGCTGGCAGCTTCCACCCATCCAGTTCCAGTCAGGTGCAGAGGTGCGAAGACAATGGATGACCTTGGCTTTCTAGAAAGAATGTTGTTATGGCTACCTATCGTCTAACTCTGTACAATCCCCCCCTCCCGTTTTCCCACCATAGAAAATGAATAGACAGGAAGCAATATTTTACCAAAGTTGGGAAAGATGGTATGGCTGGATGGACGTAAAGAGACTAAGGGATGAGAGATAGGGAAGGATATACAATGTAGATATATAGATAGTAAATAAAAGGAATGTATCGAGCAATGGGAGCGATGGGGAATTGATAAATGGAAGATATAGACAAATAGAAACAGCTGGAATATCCAGGAATATAGTAAGGTGGTATACGATGTTACTTGGTAACTGTGTACATACTGTGTACATATAGGGGGTGGGTTACTGGTAGCAACTCTGGGTTCAGAACCAGTGTTACAACTCTGGTCCCATAACCAGTGTTAGCAAATGAATGCGGAATAGTGTAATTCACCGGACAGTAAAGAGATACGTTGCTTTAACCACACACAAACTCTAAAACAGTGATAGTAAGAAAATAAATAGTCTTTACTTTGTAGCAACTAAAATGCTTCTTCCGACTAACTTCTCTAACAAATAACAGTCCAACACCAAACACAGAGTTATCTCACAGTGATGCAAAACAATACTCCTTCTTCTTCAATATTCAGCTTCTCAAACGGCAATCAGGAAATACAGGAATCACAAGGAATCGAACAGGGAATGAGCTGTGTTCCTGACCTTGCTTATATGGTAGAGCTGATAACTTACAGGCAATCAGCTTATACTTAGTTCTTAAAGCTACATAACTCTTTAAGAACATAGGCTCATATATATTGCCAACCCAATCTAAGGCTGAATATCCTAATAGTTACTCCCAGTTGTATCTGTGTAGTTTTGCTTTGTCTTGTCAATGTCTTATTTATGTTCTTTTTTCTGTTACTAATTTACAATAAAATTATATTTTAAAAAAAATTAAAAAAAGAAAGAAAATGAATAGTAGAATAATAGAAAGTGTGGCAGGCCAAAGAACCAAAAGAAAAGATGGCTGCAGGGCTGACAATTACTTAAATTTAAAAAAAAATCTATTTGGTTCAGTCTTCCAATATCTATGGTGATGCCACAAAGAAGAGAAGGTCTACTCGTTCTCCAAAGGACCAGAAGGCAGGAAGACAAGAAAGAAGGGATAGAAACTAATCAAGGAGTGAAACAACTTAGAATTAAAGAGAACCTTCCTAGCAGTGAGGACAATCAACCAGTGGAACAGAAGCTGCTTTTGGAAGTTGTGGGTGCTCCATCAATGGAGGTTTTTAAGAAGAGAGTAGACAGCCACTTATCTGAAGTAGCATCAGTTCTCCTGCTTGACCAGGGGGCTGGACTAGAAGACCTCCAAGGTCGTCCCTTCCAAGGCTCCCGTTGATCTTCCAAAGGCATTGGTTGACTTGATTCTCTGGTCACTTAATGCCACTAATCAAGGAGAGAAGCAACCTACAGCTAAGGACAAATTTCCTGACAATGAGAACAATCAACCAGATGTTGGGGATGCTCCATCCCTGGAGGTTTGTAAGACGACAATAGACAGTAATTTGTCCTGAATGGTTTAAGGCAGGAAATTCATTTCTCATAACTGTCACTTGATATTCCTTGGCTGTGTTGAGGTCCGCCAGTGGCCGGCAGAGCTAGGAGCAGAGTCGGACAGTGAGGAGGTTGGGGAGGAACATGGGCCAGTCCTGGAGTCTGGGGAAGGCTCGGAGGAGAGCTCTGTGTGAGAGCCAGGGCCATCTGGTAGTAATGTGCTGCCTCCGGAGACTCCGGAGCCTGACATTAGTGAGGCAGAAGAGCAGTGGGAGCCTGTTCCCAGTATGTGCATGCGTAGAGCTGCCAGAAGGCAGAATAGAATAGAATAGAATAGAATAAGGTAGGGGAGAATAGAATAGAATATGATAGGATAGGATAGGATAGGATAGGATAGGATAGGATAGGATAGGATAGGATAGGATAGGATAGGATAGGATAGGATAGAATAGAATAGGGGAGGATAGGATAGGATAGGATAGGATAGAATAGAATAGAATAAAATAAGGTACAACACTTAATGATAGTCATAGGGTACAAATAAGCAGTCAGGAAACAATCAATATCAATATAACAGTTAAGACCAAAAGGGCAACTCAGGTGTAAGGCTTGGAGAATGACTGGCCCTTCCATAAGACATAAAAGAGGGGCAAACGGGAGTTGAGCTTTTGCAGGAAGTAATTTTGTTCGTTCTGGTCGGTTCAAGCTCTGAGAATTCCTGTTTGACTCTGTGCTCTGTTTGGCCTTGCAAAAGTAATTACCAATTAGGTCTCTGGCAGCGTCTCAAGGGAGATAAAGGTGGATGCTTACCAGTGTTGGGTTTCAAAATGTTTTAGAACCTCTTCTGTAGGTGTAGCCTGGTTTGTGGGAGTGGCTTGCCAGTCATGTGACCGGGTGGGAGTGGCTTGCCAGCCATGTGACTAGGTGGGAGTGGCTTGGCAGTCATGTGGCTGGGTGGGCGTGGCCAACTTGTAGAATGGGGTGAAATTCACTTAACAACGCTTAGCAACCAAAATGTTGGCTCAGAAACTCTGACATTGAAGCGTGCAAGTCTTAAAGCTGTCAAGTTTCAAGATCCTTGCACCCCTCGCCCTTTAGAGAAAAAGCCCCAGGGGTGTTCAAACTTGACAGCCTTAAGACTTGTGGACTTCAACTCCCAGAATTCTGCCTCTTGCTCTTCATCTTGAAGATGGGCGGACAGGCAGGGGGAGATTTGTGGAACCTCTTCTAGAGAACCCACCCCTGGTGCTTATCCACATTCCCCTGAAAGACTGTGGCAGACATCTGTTGGACTCTTTACAAACTGTTTGTGACTCATTATGCGCTGTGAATTACCATAATTCACAGCCGTTTTAAATAAAAGCGGGTTGGGAGGACTAAGATTGTGATTCATGCTTTCTCAGGAAGCTTCTAGGTCAGAACAGGCTGTTGGGATGGCATGTGAGGCTTGATAAATCTATATAAACAAAAATGTAACAAGAGTTTGTTCAAAACAGCTAATCTCCGAAGGTACTGCACCGATCGCTTCCAAATTTTCACACAATGTTCCTTTCAAATATGGCAACAATGATATATATATATATATATTGTGTAGATGTCACACCTGTGCCAGGTACATGCAACGGAAATGTAAAAAATTGTAAAAAAGGTAGGTAGATGGATACAAAGAGAGCAGTGGGCCACAGGTATTATGTCATCCTTTATGACATAAAATACTCTGTCCATAAGATTCAAGGAGAAATACAGTAGGTAAGTTGGTAGCAGCTATAGGTATAGAGAGAGGGAGGGAGAAATGCAGTAGGTAGGTAGGTAGGTAGGTAGGTAGGTAGGTAGGTAGGTAGGTAGAAGGATAGAGAGGGAGAGGGAGATATACAGTAGGTAGGTAGATAGGTAGGTAGGGAGAGGGATAGAGAGGGAGAAATACGGTAGGTAGGCAGGTAGGTAGGTAGGTAAAAGGATAGAGAGGGATAGGGAGAAATACGGTAGGTAGGTAGGTAGGTAGGTAGAAGGATAGAGAGGGAGAGGGAGAGGGAGAAATACGGTAGGTAGGCAGGTAGGTAGGTAGGTAAAAGGATAGAGAGGGATAGGGAGAAATACGGTAGGTAGGTAGGTAGGTAGGTAGAAGGATAGAGAGGGAGAGGGAGAGGGAGAAATACAGTAAGTAGGTAGGTAGGTAGAGGGATAGAGAGGGAGAAATACAGTAGGTAGGTAGGTAGGTTGGGGGTTATACGGTGGTTGTGTGCACGTGTTTGTGTGTGCAGGTGTAGATCTACACACAGATTGGTTGGCCATTTAACCAGACTGGGCCACAGCAACGCGTGGCCAGGAACGGCTAGTACTTCATAAAAAATTCCCGATACTTGATAAAAAATTTCCGTGCTTAAAGACATGCGGTCGGAGAGATTTGCATGAAAACACCTCTTGATTTGGTACAAGCCCATAACCTTATTCGTTTCCTGATAGATTCGCTGAGATGCCCCTTTTTGTAATCAAAACAGAGCCAAGGATCTGACGGATAGCTATTACGTTCTATTATATGGTCTTGAAGTCAATAAACATGAGGTTACCTGCATACCGGAGGGAAAGAAGAAAAAAGAAAAAAGACTGGGATTTAAATATAAATATTCTGGGGGGGAGGGGTGGAAAAAAACCCACCTTATCTGGAGGTTTTGCATTACAATACGACGTGGATTTGCATATTTTAACAATAACCTCTCGTCATTCTGTCTGATCTGCGTGGAGTTGGCCATACCGATAGCTTTATCTGGAATAGATTATCACTGCTTTAATAAACTCTTCATAATATGCAGGTATAACAATGGTACTTCATGGGATAAAGGTGGTATTAAAGTCCTTTTTTCCCTCTTCCTTCCCCCAGAAATACGGGTGGCCTGTCGAGTGATTAACTTTTATACCTCTGCATTTTCACTGTGGAATATGCAATTAAAGGAAGCCATTCCGGTTATTATTCAAAAGTCAGCTGTGTGTACTTAGTTCCATTTTCTCCCGGTGGCCCGTATCGTATCTTAAGGAACATCTGTAGTGGGGGATTATTCCGTAGCAAATTAATCATGCTACCAAAAAAAAAAAAAATCTGTAGAAAGAATGGCAAATGGAATACAGAATACAGGCTACAAGTATAGTATACAGTACGTTCTCCTGTTTCAGCAGAGGGCTGGACTAGAAGACCTCCAAGGTGCCTTCCAGCTCATTCTGTTCTGTTCTGTTCTTGTTCTTGTTCCTATTCCTATTTTTATTCTTTTCTGTTCCATTCTATTCCTATTCCTATTCCTATTCCATTCTATTCTATTCCTATTCCTATTCTATACAATAGCAGAGTTGGAAGGGACCTTGGAGGTCTTCTAATCCAGTGCTTCTCAATTATTTTCTGTCATGCCCCCCCTAGGAAGAAGAAAACATTTCGCGCCCCCCGCGCGACTATAAATAGTATCATTTGTCTATAAAATTGTTATAAGTACACCTCTGCATAACACTGTATCCTTATTAACGTATAAGAGAATAAAAAAAGAAAGAAATGTGGATCAATTTACAACAAAGAATAGCTTTATTAACTGTAGCAGAAAAGATTTAAAGTGCATTAGAAATTTAAAAAAAATTAAATCCTTTGCCGAGGTCAAACGCGCCCCCCTTTACGGAGCCTCGCGCCCCCCCTGGGGGGCCCGCCCCACTATTTGAGAAGCACTGCCTTAGGCCAAGTGATCCTGTCCACCATTAAACCATCTTTCCAAGCAGCCTCCATGTTTCCAGTGTCTTTTTCCCTACTTGGAACTGAACCCAGGTGGACATTTCTTCCAACACTCCTTTCCTTCCTTCCTTCCTTCCTTCCTTCCTTCCTTCCTTCCTTCCTTCCTTCCTTCCTTCCTTCCTTCCTTCCTCCCTCCCTCCCTCCCTCCCTCCCTCTCTCTCTCTCTCTCTCTCTCTCTCTTTCCTTAGGCCAAGTGATCCTGTCCACCAGTAAACCATCTTTCCAAGCAGCCTCCATGTTTCCAGTTTCTTTTTCCCCACTTGGAACTGAACCCAGAAGGACATTTCTTCCATTGCTTCTCTCCTTGATTAGTTTCTATCCATTGCTTCTTGTTCTGCCCTCAGGTGCTTTGGAGAATAGCTTGACTCCCTCTTCTTTGTGGCAGCCTCTGAGATATCGGAAGGCTGCTATCATGTTTCCCCTAGTCCTTCTTTTCATTAAACTAAAATATTCCGTCCCATCCTACCCTATCATATTCAAGTTGCTTAAATATTCAGAATCAGAATAGAGCTGGATTGGACCTTGTTCATAGGTCTTCTAGTCCTTCCTTTGACAATTATTTGAAAAGAAAGAAAGAAAGAAAGAAAGAAAGAAAGAAAGAAAGAAAGAAAGAAAGAAAGAAAGAGAGAGAGGGAGGGAGGGAGGGAGGGAGGGAGGGAGGGAGGGAGGGAGGGAGGAAGGAAGGAAAGGAAAGGAAAGGAAAAAAGAAAGGAAGGAAGAAAGAAAGAAAGAAAGAAGAAAGAAAGAAAGAAAGAAAGAAAGAAAGAAAGAAAGAAAGAAAGAAAGAAAGAAAGAAAGAAAGAAACTGGAAAGCAGATGGAACTTTCCGTGATGGAAAGTTCACTTAAAAACTTTAACACTCTTTGTTCCTTTTTTTTCTTCAAACTATCTCAAATGGTTTTCAAGGCTGAGCGCAGCACCACTTTAGCCATACTGCTCCAGTGCCTATGAAAAGCCTATTGGATTAGGGCAGGGGTCTCCAACCTTTGCAACTTTAAGCCTGAAGGACTTCAGCTCCCAGACTTCTCCAGCCAACAAAGCTCTTTTTCTTACTATAGACTTGCTCACTTCTTGTTAGAGGATCCTTCCTGGGAAGCCACTCCGTCCCCGATGTTGGGTCATTTGTGTTATTGGCTACACTTCCCCACAATAAAGAGTAAAGTGAGCTCAAATTTGGGTGATTTTATGGACCTTCCTTGCAGAGATGCAGATGGGATTCATCACTGCTTTCCTGATGCAATTTTACCTCCGTCTCCCAATCTAGTCCAGCCTATTTTACGATTGTAATTTATGTGTTTTTATATTTCTTTTTTATGGCATTTAAATGCAGTTTAAAAAAAAAATTGGTAGACCGCTCGGAGAGGCATCGCCTGACAGGTGGTATATAAATATTTTAAATAGGAATAAGAATAGAATAAAGAAATCTTAACCAGGAGGCTGCGGAGCAGGCTGGGTGTGTTTGGCGTGGAAATTCAATGGGAGAGACACGTCGTAAATCTAAGATGTCAACTTAGTGGGAATTAATGTTTATTTGTGGAAAGAGAAAGAAAAAGAGGCGAGACTTT
This sequence comes from Rhabdophis nuchalis, assembly GCA_039707465.1. Lineage (NCBI taxonomy): Eukaryota > Metazoa > Chordata > Lepidosauria > Squamata > Natricidae > Rhabdophis > Rhabdophis nuchalis. Next base: position 246,358,911 of record CM077644.1, read on the forward strand.
TACAACCGAGCATTTTTAGAAAGAAGGGAAGCTGGACACCTGAAACTGAACTACAGAACATTTTTAGTTTTGAGTAGGTAGTAGAATGGAATGGAATGCACTTCAATGCAATGCAATGCAATGCAATGAGGAATACAGTGAGGAATGGAATGGAATGGAATAGAATAGAGTAAGGAACGGAATGGAATGAAGAATGGAATAGAATAGAATGGAATGGAATGGAATGAAGAATGGAATGAGGAATGGAATAGAAAGGAATGGAATAGAATAAGGAATGGAACGGAATGGAATGAAGAATGGAATGAGGAATGGAAAAGAATAGAGTAAGGAACGGAATGGAATGAAGAATGGAATGAGGAATGGAATGGAATGAAGAATGGAATGAGGAATGGAATAGAATGGAATGGAATGAAGAATGGAATGAGCAATGGAATAGAATGAAATGGAATAGAATAAGGAATGGAATGGAATGAAATGGAATGGAATGAAGAATGGAATGAGGAATGGAATAGAATGGAATGGAATGGAATAAGGAATGGAATGGAATAGAATGGAATGGAATGAAGAATAGAATGAGAAATGGAATAGAATGGAATGGAATAGAATAAGGAATGGAATGGAATGGAATGAGGAATGGAATGAGGAATGGAATAGAATAGAATAAGGAATGGAATGGAATGGAATGAGGAATAGAATAAGAAATGGAACGGAATGGAATGGAATGAGGAATGGAATAGAATGGAATGGAATAGAATAAGGAATGGAATGAGGAATGGAATGAGGAATGGAATGGAATGAGGAATAGAATAAGGAATGGAATGGAATAGAATAGAATAAGGAATGGAATGGAATGAGGAATGGAATGGAATGAGAAATGGAATAGCATAAGGAATGGAATGGAATGAGGAATGGAATGGAATGAGGAATAGAATGGAATGGAATGAGAAATGGAGTAGAATGGAATGGAATGGAATGAAGAATGGAATAAGGAATAGAATCGAAGAGAAGAGAATAACAGAGAAGAGAAGAGAAGAGGATGGAATGGAATGGAATAGAATAGAATAGAATAAGCTGGAAGGCACCTTGGAGGTCTTCTAGTCAATCCCTCTGCTCAAGCAGGAGAACCTGTATTTCATTTGCCATTCTTCCTAGAGTTTTCAGAACTGGCTCCCCATGGGTCTCTTCAATCCACGTTAACGTTGTTGTTTTTTTCTTTTCTTTTTCCTTTCCTGGATTGTCAGAGCTGTGATGAATGCGTCTCCCATAAATACATATGGGAATTAATGAGCAAACACTTGGGGGGGGGGGGGGGGGGAAGCCGAGGATTGTTATTAATGGTATATTACTTAAAATGATGAGGAGAAGGGGGGGCTGAGGGAGAAGGAAGCTCAGGGCTGCCAAGTTGCAAAGCTGAAGGCGACACTTATCCGTCTCTATCAAATTAGAGTAACCATTAGCAACTCTTTGTCTACAATCACGTGTGTTTTCTCCCTCGTGGGAAGTAAAGGACCATTGAACCTTTTGGCAGTGAATAAATATTGTTAAAAGGGGAAAAAAGAGAAGAGACTCAGATCTTCCTCCTCGTACTATCAAAACGGTGCAGCAAGAAGAGGAGTAAAGCCAAAATAGGATAGGATAGGATAGGATAGGATAGGATAGGATAGGATAGGATAGGATAGGATAGGATAGGACAGGGGTCTGCAAAGTCGGCTCTTTTAAGACTGGTGGACTTCAACTCCCAGAATTCCCCAGCCAGCTATGCTGGCTGGGGAACTCTGGGAGTTGAAGTCCACCAGTCTTAAAAGAGCCGACTTTGCAGACCCCTGGGATAGGATAAGATAGGATAGGGGAGGGGAGGGGAGGGGAGAGGAGAGGAGAGGAGAGGAGAGGAGAGGAGAGGAGAGGAGAGGAGAAGAGAAGAGAAGAGAAAATATGGAAGGGAAGAGAAGAGAAGAGTTGGAAGGGACCTTGAAGGTCTTCTAGTCCAGCCCCCTGCCTAGGTAGGAAACCCTACATCACTTCAGACAAATGGCTGTCCAACATCTTCTTAAAGACTTCCAGTGTTGGGGCATTCAGAACTTCTGGAGGCAACTTCTGTTCCACTGATTCATTGTTCTCACTGTCAGGAAATTTCTCCTCAGTTCTAAGTTGCTTCCCTCCTTGATTAGTTTCCACCCATTGCTTCTTCTTCTACCCTCAGGTGCCTTGGAGAATAGCTTGACTCCCTCTTCTTTGTGGCAACCCCTGAGATATTGGAAGACTGTTATCATGTCTCCCCTGGTCCTTCTTTTTATTAAACTAGACATACCCAGTTCCTGCAACCATTCTTCGTGTGTTTTAGTCTCCAGCCTCCTATCATCCTGTGTGTGTGTGTTTGTGTGTTTGTGTGAATGCATAAATGCATGAGTTTTTGGACCAGGTGGGAGAAATCCTTCCAACCTCTTCCAAATGAAGGGAAAAACTGCATGCACAGAAATCTTTAATTGGCACCTAACTCGAACACGGACCTGACAATCACCAGTTTCCGTCAAAAATACATCCCAATGAGCTTTAATCCGTTATAACAGAATGCCATTTGCTGCATTTTTGGCATGTAACACACATATAAAAAAATTACACAATGGAACTCACGGCTTTCTGTCTAGATGGTCTGTGGTGATGAGCCGAAAGGCAGAAGAGGAAACAGTACGTCTCCTCCCTTAATTGGGGCCTTAACAGGGTGTTGTGGAACAATTATATATAACTATCCTCCTGTCTCAGCTGACAAGAAGAGAACCGAGCTGGCTTAATGGCAAGGCTCTTGCCTGGCATGTAATACAGCCCCGGTTCGAATCCCAGTAAGGGTATGGCTAGCTGATGTGAGCTAATAAGCTCGAAATAGATCTATACTAGTCTCCCTGATTTATTTATTGATCAACTCAAAAACGTAACATACATACATACATAGATACATATATTTGTGTCACAACAAATATAAATATAACTACGAAAATGCTTTCCCTCCTATTTTGTTCATTCATCGAGAAAGTCTTTGACACAGTTGACATGAGAGAGGAAAAACTTGGGGCAGTTTCTGTGGCAGCCAGACCAATATTAGCGATGGTTTTTCTCAGAAATATGCCACAAATAAGATAATTTCTTTTTAATTAGCTTTTCCGCTTTGGGAAGAATTGACTCTCAAGTCAGCACAGTCAGTAGATATTATTATTATTATTATTATTATTATTATTATTATTATTATTATTATTATTATTATTATTATTATTATTATTATTATTATTATTATTATTATTATTATTATTATTAAATTATTATTTATTCTAGACCGCCCCCTCTCCCCGAAGGGACTCGACTTACAACTGTTTTGTTCAGTGACCACCCAAAGTTACAACCGCATTCTTGACTTCATTAAAGGAACGGTTCATAGTTACCATGGCACTGAGTCCTACCCGGAGAGGGGGTGGTATAAAAGTCTAATTAAATAATTAAATAAATAAATTGGCCTACGACCATTTTTCACACTTACGACCATCAAACCATCCTATGTTCCAATATTTGAGTCGGGGACAAATTC
>CM077644.1:246362584-246417196 GCA_039707465.1 Rhabdophis nuchalis
TCCAGTGTTGGAGCCTTCACAACTTCTGGTGGCAAGGAGTTCAATTAATCCACTGGGTTAATTGTTCTCACCGTCAGGAAATTTCTCCTTAGCTTCTAGGTTGCTTCTCTCCTTGGTTGGGTTCCATCCGTTGCTTCTTCTCCTGCCTTCTTCCCTTCCTTTCTTTTCTTCCTTCTTCCTTCCTCATCCATCCATCCATCCATCCTTCTTTCCATTTTCCTCCCTCCCTCCCTCCCTCCTTTCTCTGTACATCCATCCATCTATATGCTTCCCATTTTCTTTCCTTCCTTCCTCATTCATCTATCCATCCATCCATCCAGTGCTGGGTTTCAATTTATTTTACTACCAGTTCACTGTGCAGAAGTGTCTGGGCAGGTGGGTGGAGCCTCCCACCTCCAGTACTACCATTTTGCTCGATCTGGATTGAAACCGTCAGAAACCCACCTTTGCATCCACCCACCCATCCTTCTTTCCATTTCCCTCCCTCCCTCCCTTCCTACCCATGCATCCTTCTTTCCATCTTCCTTCCATCCTTCCCCTCTTCCCTCCTTCACTTCCTTCCATCCTTCCTTCCTTTCTTCCTACCTACCTTTTCCTTCCTTCCTTCTTTCCTTCCTTCCCTCCCTCTTTATTCCTTCTTTAAAATCACACAATCTCTTCTTTTTTTGTTAATTTGAAGAGATCTGCTTAAGTCATAGAATGGAATAGAATATCAAAATAAAGAATAGAATAGAATAGAATTTCATATAGAATGGAATGGAATGGAATATCAGAACAAAGAATAGAATAGAATAGAATAGAATAGAATAGAATAGAATAGAATAGAATAGAACAGAACAGAACAGAATAGAATAGAATAGAATTTCATATAGAATGGAATGGAATGAGGAATAGGAATAGAATATCAGAACAAAGAATAGAATAGAATAGAATAGATAGAATAGAATGGAATGGAATGGAATGGAATGGAATAGAATAGAATGGAATGGAATGGAATAGAATAGAATTTCATATGGAATGGAATGGAATAGAATAGAATAGAATTTCATATAGAATGGAATGGAATAGAATAGAATAGAATAGAATAGAGGAATGAAGGAATGGAATAGAATAGAATAGAATAGAATAGAATAGAATAGAATAGAATAGAATAGAATAGAATAGAATAGAATAGGAAGGGGACCTTGGAGGTCTTCTAGTCCAACCCTTTCCTTAGCCAGGAAACCCTACAACCATCTTTTACCTTTTCCTTCTCTGTATTGTGAGGTTGCACTGACATTTAGCGCACTAACTAAACACAGGCTAAGGGGTAGATGGGATACCACACTGTTTTCCTTCATGCTTTTCTCAGGGAGTCATCAGACCCATATGCCCCTGTCTTCCCACTGATGGTGTTAACCATTGATCCATGTCCAACTCCTGGCGATTCAGGTCTGACCCGTGGCAGTTGTCTGGTTCTGGCGTCTCTCCACTCTCCACATCTCCTGACTTTGCACCTCTTCTTTTGAGTTGTCTTCTGCTCTGGCTGGTGTCTGCTTTGATGGTGTCCCCCAGGGCTGGGTTCCTGCCAGTTCTAGCCTCCTTCTATAGAAGAGGTTCCACAAATCTCCAGGGCCGTTTTAGAACCGGTTCCAGCTCCCTCCTCCCGCCCGTCCGCCCATCCTCAAGATGAAGAGCGAGAGGAGGAATTCTGGGAGTTGAAGTCCACAAGTCTTCAAGCTGTCAAGTTTGAACACCCCTGGGTTTTTTTTCTCTAAAGGGTGAGGGGTGCGAGGGTCTGGTAACTTGACAGCTTCAAGACTTGTGTGCTTCCAATGCCAGAGTTCCTAAGCCAACATTTTGGTTGCTAAGCAAGAGCGTTGTTAGGTTTGTTTCACCACATTTTACAAGTTGGCCACTCCCACCCGGTCACATGGCTGGCAAGCCACTCCCACAAAGCAGGCCACAACTACAGAAGAGGTTCTAAAAAAAATTTGAAACCCACCACTGGTGTCCATCCCCTTGTTCTTCAATCGTCTGGTTTCCTTTTACCGCACTAATCCTTCCGAGCATAATTGCTTTCTCCAGTGGGCCTCCCCACTACAAGAGCTTTTTACCCTAAATTCTCTTTTGTCGCTTCTGCTCTGGAGATGGAGATGGAGAGAGAGGGAGGGAGGGAGGGAGGGAGGGAGGGAGAGAGAGAGAGAGAGAGAGAGAGAGAGAGAGAGAGAGAAGAGAGAGAGAGAGAGAGACAGAGACAGAGACAGAGACAGAGACAGAGAGAGATATTCTTGTTTTCAACAAGTTTTATTCATTTTGTCATTTTACAAATATTTCCCTCCCTCCCCCAACCCCCTCCCTGACTTTCCAGAGCAAAATACAGGATATATAACACCTAACAATCATTTGCTAACATTAGCTAACTATCTGTCTCTTCATACGTAATTTATACCTTATCCATCACTTTCCTCTTCCTCTCTCCTCCCTACCTCCTTTTTTCCTCTGTTCCTTTCTGTACTTTCCTTTTTCTTTCCCCACTCTCTCTCTTTCCACTCCTCCTTTCTCTCCTCCTCTTCCACCCTCCTTGCCCTCTCCCTCATCCCTCTCTCCTTCCCTTACCCCTCTCCTCTCTTCTATTCTTTCTTTCCACTTCTTCTTTCTCTCCTCCTCTTCCCCCTCCTTGTCCTCTCTCCCATCCCTCTCTCCTTCCCTTCCCTTTCTCCTCTCTTCCAGTCTCTCTCTTTCCACTCCTCCTTTCTCTCCTCCTCTTCACCCTCCTTGTCCTCTCTCTCATCCCTCTCTCCTTCCCTTACCTTTCTCCTCTCTTCCAGTCCCTCTCTTTCCACTCCTCCTTTCTCTCCTCCTCTTCCTCCCTCCCTGCCCTCTCTCCCATCCCTCTCTCCTTCCCTTCCCTCCCTCCTCTCTTTTTCCATTTCTTCTTTCTCTCCTCTTCCACCCTCCTTGCCCACTCTCCCATCCCTCTCTCCTTCCCTCTCTCCTCTCTTCCACTCTCTCTTTCCACTCCTCCTTTCTCTCCTCTTCCCCCTCCTTGCCCTCTCTTCTATCCCTCTCTCCTTCCCTTACCTCTCTCCTCTTCCGCTCTCTCTTTCCACATCTTCTTTCTCTCTTCCTCTTCCCCTTCCTTGCCCGAGAGAGCGCTATTCTTCATCTTCATTTTCCCCCAGGAATTGCTGGGGTGGCTTCATCCAGCCAGGTTTGTACTTCGAGATGTGCAAATTCATAAATCTCACCCTTAATTCGCCACTTAAAATTTGGTGGTGGAAATGACTCTTTCGTTATTCTTTCTCGGCATTTGGAGATGCGTTCGGGGTTGGTTTCTATGCTCACAACCACGTTTTACAATCGAGAGCGAGGCAGGACCGGAATAATAATTCTGTTTTGACGTTGAAAAAATATTGGTGGGGTGAGGATGAATCAGACTGACTTCGAGATAATCGGCTGCAAATATATATATATATATATATATATATATTGAAGTGATGTCCCGATGTCTGGAGGCCGTACGGATCTGGATGGGAAGCAACAGACTCAAACTCAACCCGTCCAAGACCGAGTGGCTGTGGTTTCCGGCGCCCCGGTTCAACCAGTTGATTCCATCACTGGCCATTGGGGGCGAACATCTGGCCCCCATGGATCGGGCACGCAACCTAGGTGTCCTCCTGGATACCCGGCTGTCTATGCAAGATCACGTGACAGCCGTGGCCAGGGGGGCTTTCCACCAGGTACGCCTGGTGCGGCAGTTGCGTCCCTTATTGGACCGGGACGCCCTCCGCACAGTCACTCACGCGCTTGTGACATCCCGGCTGGACTACTGTAATGCTCTCTACATGGGGCTCCCCTTGGCGTGCACCCGAAGACTGCAGCTGGTCCAGAATCTTGGGAACGTCTAGATATTCCCATGTAACACCGCTCCTGCGCGAGCTGCACTGGTTACCTGTGGTCTTTCGGGTGCGCTTCAAGGTGTTGATCACCATCTTTAAAGCGCTCCATGGCACGGGACCAAGCTATCTGCGAGACCGCATCCTACCTCATACATCCCTGCGGCCGATTCGCTCCCACAGAGAGGGACTTCTCCGGGTGCCATCCACTAGGCAATGCCAGCGGACGACGCCCAGGGGAAGGGCCTTCTCTGTGGTGGGCCCAACCGTCTGGAACGACCTACCCCCCGACCTCAGAACAACCACGGACCTCCGCATCTTCCGCCAGAAATTAAAGACACTCCTGTTCCATCAGGCCAGTTTGGCCTAAGTTATTTACCTAGCCTTCAGTCTGTATTATAAATTGTTTTAATTGGGTTTTTAAGGGATTATGTTTTAACTACTTAAATTTTAGCACAGGGATAATCTATTTAATTCAATATTAATTATTTATATTTTGTATTGTGTTTGTTTTAAACTTCCTGTGCACCGCCCCAGGTCCCTTCGGGGAGAGGGTGCGGTTATATAAATTTTATAAATAAATAAATAAATAAATATGCGAGTTTACTATTTGCCTAGCGGTTTCTATCCACCTAGAACAGGGGTTCCCAAACTTGGCAACTTTAAGACTTGTGGACTTCAACTCCCAGTATTCTGGGAGTTGAAGTCCACAAGTCTTACAGTTGCCAAGTTTGGGAACCCCTGTTCTAGAAGGACCCAAACCTGTGAGATTTTTGATCCGATGTTTCCCGATAATACGGACTTATTATTAAATGATCCCGAAATCCTTATATACCTGATTTATTGGGCCTTGGTTTAAACCACCCCCAGGTTAATCTTGTTAGCCCAGAATGATTTTCTTGAATCTGTATAAATTCATTTCAACCTGGGAAAGACATATAACACTGGAAGCCTTTAAGAAGAAGTTGGATAGCCATTTGTCTAAAGTGGTGTCAGGTTTCCTGCCTAAGCAGGGGGTTGGACTAGAAGACCTCCAAGGTCCCTTCCAATGCTGTTATTCTATTCTATTCTACATCAACTCACTCTGGTGGCACCTGTCCTTTAACTCCTTAACTCAGCTACTTCAAATTGTGGATGGAGAGGCAATACAATACATTTCAAGGTCATAGTGACCATCTTTAAAGCGCTCCATGGCATGGGGCCTGGTTACTTACAGGACCGCCTTCTACCACATACCTCCCTTTGACCGATCTGCTCCCACAGGGAGGGCCTCCTTAGGGTGCCGTACGCTGGGCAATGCCGGCTGGCGACCCCCAGAGGGAGAGCCTTCTCTGTGGCAGACCCCACCCTCTGGAATGACCTGCCCCCCCGACCTCCATACTATCACAGACCTTCGCCTCTTCCGTCGGGCATTAAAAACATATTTCTTTCATGCGGCCGGCCTGGCATAGCTGATGTAGCTATGATATTATTTTAACTGGGTTTTTAAATCATGCTTTTAGCACGGGCTTACTTATTTAATACTAGTTTTAATTTTGGGGATTGTTGTATTTTATATTTTATAATACCTGAGTCACATACTCGGGAGAGAGGGCGGTATATAAAACCAATAAATAAATAAATACAATAAAATACAATAGCAGAGTTGGAAGGGACCTTGGAGGTCTTCTAGTCCAACCCCCTGCCTAGGCAGGAAGCCCTATACCATTTCAGACAAATGGCTATCCAGCATCTTAAAGACTTGCAGTGTTGGGGCATTCACAGCTTCTGGAGGCAACTTCTGTTCCACTGATTAATTGTCCTCACTGTCAGGAAATTTCTCCTCAGTTCTAAGTTTTAAGATATAATAGCAAAGTTGGAAGGGACCTTGTAGGTCTTCTAGTCCAACCCCCTGCGTGGGCAGGAACCTTATACCATTTCAGACAAATGGCTATCTAACATCTTCTTAAAGACGTCCAGTGTTGGGGCATTCACAACTCTGGAGGCAAGCTGTTCCAGAGGTTAATTGTTCTCACTGTCAGGAAATTTCTCCTCAGTTCTAAGTTGCTTCTCTCCTTGATTAGTTTCCACCCATTGCTTCTTGTTCTACCCTCAGGTGCCTTGGAAGCAGTTGCAAACAAATGTTAGGTGAGCAGTCTTGCTCATGCCCTGATCTACTCTTTTGCTTTCAAACTTCCGCACAGCTCTGCAGAATTCGTGACTGCTTTCTGGGGTTTTTCTCAAGGGACACCCCACTTTGCGTCTCTTCTGTGCGCACGTGGAGGGGATGTGTGATCTTTTCTTCCCTTCCCCTCCCCTCCCGCCTCTTCCTTACAAACACTTAAACCCATTAGTTGCCATGACAACATCAACAGTGTGTGTTTGTGTGTTTGTGTGTGTGTGAGAGAGAGAGCGACAGAGAGCACGCATGTGTGTTTGTGTTTCATTCCAGCTGTCCCGGCATTCTCCATTTTCCTCTCTGGGAAGGAAGGAGGGAAAGAAAATAAAAATAAAAAGGTAACTGTAGAAAAGTTCGATTCCTTGAACTTCCTTGGTGTGAGCTTCCATAGACGGCAAAGGAAGCCTGGCTAGAAAAACAGCGGCCTGGCAGAAAAGAGGGAGGAAGATGAGCATAAGGCTCAGGGTTGAGATTCAGCCGGTTCGGATCGGTTCTGGTGAAGCCGACGATCCCCAAACTGCTTGTTAAACTAGCAGGATCCCACCGCTGATAAGGTTGCGGTATAAAATCCATCGCTACCTCTTCCCACGGCTGAGGCGGGTCAGCTACCTGCTGCAGTAGTCCTGGGCTGGTCCTTCCAACTTTGGCGTCTTCTTTCATTGGGTTGTTCCTTGGAACCCTGACGCTGAGTCGCGTTGGCTTTTTTGGCAGCTGGGTCAGGATTCCAGACGAATTCCCTGCTTGACTCCTCCACCCTGGCTCAACAAGTCTCCCTGCAAAGACCATCGTGTTACGACTTTGTGAGTTGTAGCGGAGGGAAGTTCTCCCTTGCCATTATTTTGCAGCTCTTGTTGGCAACCACGCTAGTCTCTCCAACCTCCCATCCTTCCTGAGCGTTGGGAGGAGAACCCTGACCCTTCCGCCATGTCTTCCCTGACCTCCATTGCCCTCCCTTGAGCTCACATCATGACAAATTTGATGTTAGGAACGGTGGCCAAGCTGTAAACAGAACTGAGCCATTGCCCCCAGGTTCACCTTCTCTGCCAGCGTGAAAATTAATGTGGAAACAATACTGGAATCTTGAGTGCACCTTCGGTTGAAAGAAGGGAAGAAGACTTTCCGCCTTAGATGGAAGAACCACCCCTAACTTCGTTGCCTGAGGCTCGAACCAGAAAAGGAAGGGTGGGGTTTTTTCGTTGCAATTGTGGTGTTGTGAAACACTTTCCCCCATTCATATAACTTTATTGATTTACTAGGCAAGTCTAGATGCCCTGCTCCCCCGGCTTACAATTTTGATTCTGTTCCATACTTTGTTTTATTATGAGTCCATAGCTGATTTAATAATACACAATGGAAGTGGGATAGATAAATAGATAGATAGATAGATAGATAGATAGATAGATAGATAGATAGATAGATAGATAGATAGATAGATAGATAGATAGATAGACAGACAGACAGACAGACAGACAGACAGACAGACAGACAGACAGACAGACAGACAGACAGACACAGAAAGTCAGACAATCAGAGATAGACCTATGATATCTATATAAATAAAAATGTAAAATAGTTTGTGCAAAGCCACTAATCTCAGAAAGTACTGCACCAATCAGCACCAAATTTTCACACAATGTTCTGATGCAGTCATATGTACATTTTGTGTGGCTGGCACACGTGTGTCATGTGTAAGCAACACAAACATAAAAGGTACGCACTTCTCAGGTTTTCACCTCCCTGTAGCTCCTCCCATCCGGCTGCTTCTTATGATGCATCATGCACACACCCTTCACATTTCCAATAGTTGTTTCCTCAGCAACCAAATAGGCTTCCAACATTCCCACACTGTATGGAGCCTACTAGGCCCAAAACTAGGCATGGGGGGGGGGGGGTAGGATACTCCCAGTGGCCCAGTTTTGGTCCCAGGAGGCTGTATGGATGCCTACTAGGCCCAAAACTAGGCATGGGGGGTAGCACATTCCCAGGTGGCCCATTTCTGGTCCCAGGAGGCTGCATGGTAGGTAGGTAGAGGGAGAGAGAAAGAGAGAGAGGGAAAATATGGTAGGTAGGTAGGTAGGTAGGTAGGTAGATAGAGGGATAGAGAGAGATAGGGAAAATACAGTAGGTAGGTAGGTAGGTAGGTAGGTAGGTAGGTAGGTAGGTAGGTAGGTAGAGGGATAGAGAGAGAGGGGGAGAAATACAGTAGGTAGGTAGGTAGTTGGCAGAAGTAGCCTGCAATACTGCATTCTAACCACTGCGCCATAACAGTTTAAGGAAGGAAGGAAGGAAGGAAGGAAGGAAGGAAGGAAGGAAGGAAGGAAGGAAGATAGATAGATAGATAGATAGATAGATAGATAGATAGATAGATAGATAGATAGATAGATAGATAGATAGATAGATAGATAGATAGATGAAGGAAGGAAGGAAGGAAGGAAAGAGAGAGAGAGAGAGAAAGGGGAAGGGAAAAGAAGGAGGGGGGAGGGAATGGAATGGAATGGAAGGAAGGAAAGTGAAAGGAAGGAAGGAAGGAAGGAAGGAAGGGAAGAACAAAAGAAAGAAAAGAAAGAAAAAGAAAAAAGGAAGGAAAAGAACGGAGGAAGGAAAAAGGAAGGGAAGGGAAGGAAGGAAGGAAGGAAGGAAGGAAGGAAAGAAAGAAAGAAAGAAAGAAAGAAAGAAAGAAAGAAAGAAAGAAAGAAAGAAAGAAAGAAAGAAAGAAAATGAAGAAAAGCCAGATTACTTTAAAGGATTGCCCCCCACAATAGCATCAGGCTTCGGTGAGAAGACACGCAACATCCAGTGAGCCGCAGAGAGATCGGACACACGCCAAGTGCGAATGCGAGATGCCACCTGAAATCCTGACCACCTAACGCTTAGCCCAGTGCCACCGTCAGCTGATGGGAGGCAGCTCTCGCATCTCCCAGACTTAGTAACAAGAAACACCTCTGGCTTTGACGGGCATCCTTTTTTTGGCAAGAGTTAAAAAGAAAGTTCTTTTCTTTTTTGAAAATTACTCTGTGATGCCATCTTGTGGCTTTTTCAAAGGTGGGGAAATTCTCTTTTGTTCATTTTTGTATTGTTTCTGCCTAAACATTTCTTTCTTGGGTTATTTGAATCGCCAGCTGGGAAATATTGTTTGGTTTTTCCATGGTTTAGAAAGTGGTGTGTGTGTGTGTGTGTGTGTGTGTGTTTGTGTGTGTTTGTGTGTGTTTGTGTGTGTGTGTATTGAGCCCAATGTCTTTTGATACGATACAGGAATGATTATCTGAGACCCTTATTTTATATTCTTTTTTTAAAAACAATGAGAATTGTTTTCAGAATAGCGGCAATAATCGCAACCAGACAATCCAACAAGCACACACCACATGGGACACCTGGAGCCGTGTGTGTCTGCTAAGCAGTGTGTTGCATAACGTGTGCATGTGTGGGTGTCATGAAAGTGTGAGAAATTCAGCCGAATCTCACATGAATGCCACAGGGTTCCATTTTTCCTAACTGACACACGCTGCATCTTTTTAGGGGGGAGGGGTACAGTTTGAGGAAGGAAAAAGGCTCACCGAGGTCTATATATTAATAAAAATAGGTGCTGAGAAAAGGTAGGGGTTGGTAAAAATCATAAATGGAACTGATTTCATAAGCTGACTGAGAGAAATGTGCATAAATTGCACATAAATATTTCAGCTTGAAGGGAAGGGAATAGAAGAAAGAAAGAGAAAGAAAAAAAGAAAAAAGAAGAAAGAAAGAAAGAGAGAGAGAGAGAGAGAAAGAAAGGAGAGAGAGAGAGAGAGAATGAAGGAAGGCAGGAAAAAAAAGAAAGAGAGAGAGAGAAGGAGAGAAAGAAAAAGAAAGAAAGAGAGAAAGAAAGAAAGAAAGAAAGAAAGAAAGAAAGAAAGAAAGAAAGAAAGAAAGAAAGAAAGAAAAAGAAAGAAAGGAAAGAGAGAGAATGAAGGAAGGCAGGAAAAAAGAAAGAAAGAAAAGCAATAAGAGTAGAATAGAGCAGAGCAGAGCAGAATAGAATAGAATTCTTTGTTGGCCAAGTGTGATTGGACACACAAGGAATTTGTCTTTGATGCAGATGCTCTCAGTATATATAAAAAGACAAAATATATTTGAAAGGAAGGAAGGAAGGAAGGAAGGAAGGAAGGAAGGAAGGAAGGAAGGAAGGAAGTCAGGAAAGGAGAGAGAAAGAAAGGAATGAAAGAACAAAAAGGAAGGAAGGAAAAAAGAAAGAATGAAAGAAAGAAGAAAGGAAAGAAAGAGAAAAAGAAAGGAAGCAAGCAAGGAAGGAAGGAAAGAAGAAAGAAAAGAGAAAGAAGGAAGGAAGGAAGGAAAAGAAAGGAAGGAAAAAAGAAAAGAAAGGAAATAAAGAGAAAGAGAGAAGAAAAAAGGAAGGAAGGAAGGAAGGAAGGAAGGAAGGAAGGAAGGAAGGAAGGAGTGGGTCTGGAAGCTAAATCATACAATGAACAATTGAGGGAACTAGATATGTCTAGACCAGGAATGTCAAACTCAAGGGTCATGGGCCGGATCCAGCATCTGGAGTGCTTAGAGCAGGAGGTGGAAGTGGAAAAGGAGGAGGGAGGGAGGGGAAGGAGGGAGGGAGGGGAAGGAGGGAGGGAGGAGGAGAGGAGGAGGAGGAGGAGGACTACAGGGTCCTTGGTGCTCTCTGAGCTTGGTTGTTTTCTGGCAGATTTTTCATGACCCCACTAGGGAACATCATCAGTACTAGATAGGAGTGAAGTTTACAGAGTGGAGGTGGGGGTGGAGGTGAAGGAGGAGGGGGGAGGGAGGGAGACGAAGGAGGAAGGGAGGAGGAGGAGGGTGGGAGTAGAAGAGGAAGGAGGATCAGTGCTAGAAAGTTGTGAAGTTTGTGGAGAAGAAGGGGAAGGGGGAAAGGGGGACTATGGGGTCCTTGTTGCTCTCTGAGCTTGGTTGTTTTCTCACAGATGTTTCATGACCCAACTAGGTAACATCATCAGTGCTAGGATGAAGGGGGATTTGCTTCCTGTATATACACAGTAGCCTGTTATTGTACATAATAAAGAGAGACCAAAGCCCCCTCCCTTCTCGTACTGATGACCTAGTTGGGTCGTGAAACATCTGCAAAGAAACAAGCAAGCTCAGAGAAGCCAAGGACCCCCTCAGCTGTGGGTGTCCCATCATTGAAACGTTTTCATAAATAAACCGGACAACCATTTGGCCAGGAAGGTATAAGGCAGAGGTGGGTTCCTACCGGTTCACACTGGTTGGGTAGAACCAGTAGTAAAAATCGGGACCGGGTCTCCAAACGGCAGTACCGGCAGTCTGGCCACGCCCCTGAACCAGTCCCCTGGCATATAAGGTCTCCTGTTTTACCTCCTTCGGGCCCTACGATTCTGGGATTGGAAGTTGACCATCGTCTTCTTAGGTTTAAAAACCCCATGCAGATCCCTGCAGTTTCCTTCCCTTCTTCTGCATTAATAAAACTTCAGCTGGCTTCTCGCACAGTTGCATCAGGCTGCACTTGCAGGGTTTTGGGGTCTTTTTTTGCAAAAATGAGCTTCGCAAATGAGGAAGGGTTTGATCTCCTCACCCCAGGAGAGACGGTGGGGGAGTCCCTTTCCCCTTTTGAAGCGGTGTCTCCTGGGGAGGGCCACCCTTCAGACCTGGACGGATCATAAAAATTCCCTCCGACTTACCTGCAGGCAAGCAAAGCTATTCCCCCCCACACACACACACATCTTGAAACGCATTGCAGGGCCTCTGGCACCTTTCCAGACAGACAGAGCACCAAGGACAAATTCATTCATAGGGCACCGCTTTCCCATCCTGGCCCCTCCCTCGTCTGCAGCTGGGAATCGTCTGCGGTTATTTTGGGTGGGGGGTGGCAAAAAATGCAGCTGGCTGGAAGATCAGAAGGAGCGGCGGCCGAAAAGTTTTGAGCCCCACTGTAGAACCGTGGGGAGGGGGGGTAAAACTCAATTTCATGAAGGGCAGCATCAGGTTTGTGTTTGACCTCAAGGGGGTGTGATGGGTGTGTGTGATGAGAGTGGGCATGGCCAGCTTGACATCACTTGTGTTGGGGTGGGTGGACACCTGTGGTGGCTTGAGTGCTATGCCAGCGAAAACAGGCTCTCCAGCTCTGTTTTTGGCAGTATTGGCCTCCTGCAGCTCTCTGGCACATGTGGCTCCCATGAGATCAGTTTTCGCCTGGGACGGCCTCCTGCAATCCTCTGCCAGTGAAAATGGAGCTCAGGGAGCCACATGTAGCCATTGCCAGCTCTGTTTTCGGCTGGGATGGCCTCCTGCAATCCTCTGCCAGTGAAAATGGAGCTCAGGGGGCCACATGTGGCCATTGTGAGCTCTGTTTTCAGCTGGGGCATCCTCCTGCAATCCTCTGCCAGTGAAAATGGAACTCAGGGAGCCACATGTGGCCATTGCCAGCTCTGTTTTCAGCTGGGACGGCCTCCTGCAATCCTCTACCAGTGAAATTGGAGCTCAGGGGGCCACATGTGGCCCTCCCGAGCTCTGTTTTCGGCTGGGACGGCCTCCTGCAATCCTCTGCCAGTGAAAAATGGGCTGGGTTGGGCACATGTCGATAGCACCCAAGGCGCCTATGACTATTTGTACTAGTCCTGCCACAGTTGTTCTGTTTCTATTTGCAAGTCTTTGTATTGTGTTATCCGCTCCAGTTCTTTCTCTTCTATCGTACTGCATCCACGTACCACCATGTCTGCTGTCAATACTTTTTTTGGGAGAATCTTTCTTTTCTCGACAAGTGTGAAGTACGGAGTGTTATGTGGCAGGTGCTTGTCTGTTTGAATTCTACAGTCCCAAATGTCAAGGTTCCAAGTAGTAGATCCATTGCAAGCTAAAACTCTGCGGCAGGTAGATTTTCTCTAGTTAATGGTTCCGCCAGTTCTTGCTTGAAGCAACTGGTATTTCTTGCTGGTCTTCCGGTGCACTGTTGTTGCTACTTTGTCATGCCGCTGTTTGTACTCAGTCCATTCGATCTTCTTGCAACAGCTAACCAAGGGATCCATTGTTTCTTCCATTTCTTTGCAGAGAAATGGTGTACTAATAACATTTCTTTGTTATTAGTACACTTATTATTAGATGTTCTGACCGAGGCTTCCCCAAGATCATGAAGCAGACTCCTCGTCCCGATAAAACCCCTTTTATTTAGGTTACAGGGAATTCCTCTCCAACAAAGTCCCAGCAAACAACAGTCTTTCGTGAGATTTCACAACTACAGGCCTTGATCAGGCTTGGAGACTGCCATTGCGATATCTTCAAAACACCACGCTGTAGCAGCAATTACTTGACAGGAAGTCAGGAACGGATCTTCACCCTAATGAATTGAACTAATGGTCTCCTGCAAACTCCACTCCCCTTTCGCTCCTCTTTTATTCCCTATAGGAGGGGCCATTCGCTATCCACTTGTGGCTTTACTCCCAAGTCGACCCCTGTTCCTTAGCTGTTCCCTTCTCCTGGTAGCTCTGCACCTGCGCACACTGGGAACAGGCTCCAGCTGTTCTTCTTCCCCACTGATCTCTGACTCCGAAGGCAGCTGATAAGTGTCAGATGGCCCTGGCCCCCACTCTGCCTCCAACACAGAGCCCTCGTCAGAGCCTTTCCCCAGACTCCAGGACTGGTCCAGGTTCCTACCCAACCCTCCTCACTGCCTGAGTCTGCCAGCAGCTCCCGCTGGCCGCTGGCGGGTCACAACATTAGATTTCCTTGTGGTTGTTTGCATCTTGACTTTTGTAAGCAGCCTAGAGCTACCCAGATTAAAATGGCATCCAAGCCAGAGTCCTTAACAAAGGAAGAATGAAATGAATAAATGTTAAAAGTCTCAAATGCCTTCCCGGAAAATGCAAATAGCGGTACAACCGTTGTATATTCCTTTGCGGTACCCTTCTGGAAAGCATGCATTGTGTGTGTGTGCGTGCGTGCGTCCCATTTGCATTGAAACATAAACCAAACACATTGTTATTCTAACCATCCTTGTTGCAACGCTAAAGCAGGAGACTCCCAAGGTTGGCATTTTTCCCAAACTTGGCATCAGGGAGGAAAAAATCGAGATGTAGTCTGAATAATCAAGAGCTTGCATGCATATATTTCCACGTACGCCCTACTAGGGCAACACTTACATCCCACCCCCCCCAAAAAAAAAGCCAAGCTAAAAAATGAGCTTGGCCTCCAGGTTCTAGAACAACAATCAAAGTTGTGACACATGGAGCTGGATTTCGGGACAGGATAAACGTAAATTCGAACTGACAGATTATGTCCAGTGGAAACTGGATTGATTGATGGAGTGAAGGTTGGGTCAATTGAATCATCGGTAAGTCTTGAAGAGGGACATGGTGGCTCAGTGGCTAAGATGCTGAGTTTGTTGATCAGAATTTGCGGGATCGGATCCTGCCTCATACATCCACACGGCCTATTCGCTCTCACAGAGAGGGACTTCTCCGGGTGCCGTCCACTAGACTTTGTCAGCGGGCGACGCCCAGGGGAAGGGCTCTCTCTGTAGCGGGCCCGGCCCTCTGGAACGACCTTCCCCCCGATATTAGGACGACCACGGACCTCCGCTCCTTCCGTCTAAAACTAAAAACATATCTGTTCTGCTTGGCCGGCCTAGGGTAGTCTCCCTTCTATGGGGTTGTTGATAATTTTAGATGGGGATTTTAGTAATTTTTAACTGGGAATTTTTAGCGCAGGGATATCATTTAATCTGTTTTTATTATGTGTGTATATTTATTGTTTTATTTGCCCTGTGCACCGCTCCGAGTCCCTTCGGGAAGAGGGAGCGGTCAACAAATTAAATTTATTATTATTATTATTATTAGAATGGTCGGCAGTTCGGGGGTTCGAATCCCTAGCGCCGTTTAACGGAGTGAGCTCCTGCGACTTGCCCCAGCTCCTGCCAACCTAGCAGTTCGAAAGCAGGTAAAAAGTGCAAGTAGAAAAACAGGAACAACCTTTGGTGGGAAGGGAACAGCGTTCCGTGCGCCTTCAGCATTGAGTCATGCCGGCCACATAACCACGGAGACATCTTCGGACAGCGCTGGCTCTTCGGCTTTGAAACGGAGATGAGCACCGCCCCCTAGAGTCAGGAATGACTAGCACATATGTGCGAGGGGAACCTTCACCTTTTTAAGTCTTGAACTTGGAAGGGTAGATACTGAAGCTGAAATAATTGGGCCACCTATTGAGAAGAAAGGACTCCTTGGAAAAGACAGAATAACAGAGTTGGAAGGGACCTTGGAGGTTATCTAGTCCTGCGTTCCCCAAGATTTCAACTAAATACATAAATATAATGATAAATGACGAGGCGACTCTCCCTTCCTCATTTCTGTGGACTTCGTTCTGATCTGAGGACAGTATCTGGCCGTCACACATCATCTTCTGAATCTCCACATCTTGGTGCCCTCAAAGAAAGAAAGAATGTTATTTGGGGGAAGGAGAACATTCTCTTTTCTTTAGTCTGCCAGCTGCGACTACAGGCTACTGGATGGAAAGAACTGATAACTAATTAGAAGTATCTTTCCGCGGCGGCGCAATGGTTAGAGTGCAGCATTGCACTCACACTTCTGCTGCCTGCCGGCTGCCTGCAATTTGGCAGACCGAATCTCACCAGGCTCAAGGTTGACTCAGCCTTCCGTCCTTCCGAGGTGGGTCAAATTTAGGACCCAGATTATTGGGGGCCAATAGGCTGACTCTGTAAACCGCTTAGAGAGGGCTATAACAACACTGTGAAGCGGCATATAAGTGATTTTGCTATTGCTATCCATCAACTCATCTCTCTCTCTCTCCACTCTGTATCTATCTGTCTCTATTTTTCTACCTATCCATCCATCTCTCTTTCCTGTCTGTCTGTATCTAATTATCTTTCTGTCTTCTATATTGATGTCCACGTCCATCTCCATCCATCCATTCGTCTATCTATATGTCTGTCTATTTGTCTATCTATGATCTATCTGATATGTCTGCCTGCCTGCTTAGCTATCTATGATCTATATGATTATCTATCATCTCTCTCTCTCTCTCTCTCTCTTTCTTTCTTTCTATGAGCTATTTGTCTATCTATGATCTATCTGATATGCCTGCCTGCCTGCCTATCTATGATCTATATTATCTATCATATCTCTCTCTTTCTATCTCTCTCTCTCTCTCTCTCTCTCTCTTTCTTTCTCTGAGCTATTTGTCTATCTGTCTGTCTGTCTGTCTGTCTATCTATCTATCTATCTATCTATCTATCTATCTATCTATCTATCTATCTATCTATCTATCTATCTATCTATCTATCTATCCAAGATGATTAGGGGACTGGAGACTAAAACATATGAAGAACGGTTGCAGGAGCTGGGTATGTCTAGTTTGATGAAGAGAAGGACCAGGGGAGACATGATAGCAGTGTTCCGATATCTCAGAGGGTGCCACAAAGAAGAGGGAGTCAAACTATTCTCCAAGGCACCTGGGGGCAGGACAAGAAGCAATGGGTGGAAACTAATCAAGGAGAGAAGCAACTTAGAACTAAGGAGAAATTTCCTGACAGTTAGAACAATTAACCTCTGGAACAGCTTGCCTCCAGAAGTTGTGAATGCCCCAACCCTGGAAGTCCTTAAAAAGATGTTAGATAGCCATTTGTCTGAAATGGTATACGGTTCCTGCCCACGCAGGGGGTTGGACTAGAAGACCTTCAAGGTCCCTTCCAACTCTGCTATTGCTATTGTATCTATCTATCATCTATCTCTATCTATCTATTCATCCATCCATCCATCCATCCATGCATCTATCTATCTGATTCTCTCTCTCTCTCTCTCTCTCTCTCTCTCTCTCTCTCTCTCTCTCTCTCTCTCTCATCTTTCTATCCTTATTCTATCTGTCTCCACCCATCCATCCTAAAGGACCCTGAACAACCCAGTACATCCCCCAAAAATGTGTACAATTTTTATAGGAAAAATCTGAGATTTTTTTTCCCCCAGAGAGTTATAAAGCTTTAATGAATATTGCGAAAGGACTTCCTCACATTTTGATAAGCTTTGCAAATCCCTAATTTCAAATCTCGGTGAGCAACAGCAGAAGCATCAGTTTGGGTTTTAAGGATCAAGCCGTTCAATAAAACAAAACAGGAAAGTGCCAAGAAAGAAAGAAAAAAAATCTGAATAAGATATTTGCATGGGTTTATGTTAGGACCTGTATTTTAATCAGCCGCTACGAGATAATAAGTTCCAGATTTACATCATGGCGCTTAATGCCCTGAGATTTTTATGTTTCGGCTGCATAAAGTTCAGCGAAGTGTGTTGATTTGAAAGTTCGACATTTAGAGACAAACTTGGATTTCTTGTCTTGGATACGTTCGCTGCCTTGAGTTAATTTTGAAAATAATGAGGGCAGGCTATAAAAAAAACAAATAACAATACCAAAAAAACAACCCCCCCACCCAGTGGTGGGTTTCAAATTTTTTAGAACCTACTCTGTAGGTGTGGCCTATTTTGTGGGCGTGGCTTGGTAGTCATGTGACAGGGTGGGAGTGGCCATCTTTTAAAATGTGCTGAAACTCATTTAACAACGTTCTTGCTTAGTAACCAAAATTTTGGACTCAATTGTGATGATAAATTCTTTCTTTCTTTCTTTCTTTCTTTCTTTCTTTCTTTCTTTCTTTCTTTCTTTCTTTCTTTCTTTCTTTCTTTCTTTCTTTCCTTTCCTTTCCTTTCCTTTCCTTCCCGTTGGGTCACTGGCAGCGGTGGGCCAGATTTACTTCCAGATACGCCGGTGGAACCCCCTCTCACCGGTTCTCTAAATTTCACCAACCGGCTCTCGCGAGTAGGTGCGAGCCTGCAGAAACCCACCACTGCCCCCACCCCATTCAGAATTTCAATCCTACAAGAACTGAATACTTTTATATACTTCTTCAGGGGGTTCCCAAATGTATAGGTACAGATTTATTTATTTTTGTATTCATTTTTTGAGTTTTCGAAGATGTACAAGATACGGGACCTAGCTATCTGCGGGATCGCATCCTGCCTCATACATCCCTGCGGCCGATCCACTCCCACAGAGAGGGACTTCTTCGGGTGCCGTCTACTAGGCAGTGCCAGCGGGTGATGCCCAGGGGAAGGGCCTTCTCTGTGGCGGGCCCGACCCTCTGGAACGACTTTCCCCCT
Source organism: Rhabdophis nuchalis (assembly GCA_039707465.1). Taxonomy (NCBI): domain Eukaryota; kingdom Metazoa; phylum Chordata; class Lepidosauria; order Squamata; family Natricidae; genus Rhabdophis; species Rhabdophis nuchalis. The sequence goes on from CM077644.1 coordinate 246,380,764, forward strand.
GACATTAGAACGACCACGGACCTCCGCTCCTTCCGTCAAAAACTAAAAACACACTTCTTCTGCTTGGCCAGCCTGGGGTAATTGAATTGTTTTTAGGGTTTTTAGGGGTTTAGTTTTAGTTTTAATATGGGATTTTAGTGCAGGGTTTTAGTTTAATTCATTTTAATATTGTATTATGTTTTTGGTTTTATACATGTATTTTTAAATTCCCTGTGCACCACCTCGAGTCCCTTCGGGGAGAGAGAGCAGTTTATAAATTAAATTATTATTATTATTATTATTATTATTATTATTATTATTATTATTATTATTATTATTATTATTATTATTATTATTATTATTATTATAACATGCATAAGTATAAACATGGACACGAAGAAGGAAATGAGTGCAAATCAATGGGGATAGTAGGACAGGGTTGGAAGGCACGCTGGTACACTTATGCACACACCCTTTATGGACCTCTTGGGAATGGGCTGAGGTCCACGGTAGACAGTTTGAAGTTGAAGCTGTGGGGGGTTTGAGGACCGCCTCCTGCCACATACTTCCACCCGGCCTGTCCGCTCCCACATCCTCCATCTCTCTATCCCTCTACCTACCTACCTACCTACCTACTGCATTTCTCCCTCCTCTCTCTATCCCTATAACTGCCTACCTACCTACCTACTGTATTTCTTCCTCTCTCTCTATCCCTCTATCTACCTACCTACTGCATTTCTCAGGGTGCCGTCCGCCGGACAGTGCCGGCTGGCGGCCCCCAGGGGAAGAGCATCTCTGTGGCTGGCCCAGCCCTCTGGAACGACCTGCCCCCCGACCTTCGCACAATCACGGACCTTCGCCTCTTCCGTTGAGCACTTAAAACACACTTCTTCCATGTGGCCGGCCTGACATAGTTATGTTTATTATTGAATTTTTAGCTGGGTTTTTAAATTAAGTTTTAGCATGGGTCAAATTCATTTAATTTAATTTTAAACTGACTTGTCTGTTTATTTATATTTTATTTTTATTCCTGTGCACCGCCCTGAGTCCCATTTGGGAGAGAGGGCGGTATAAAAGTAGGAATAAAGTAAAGATATAACAACAAAGTCAGATAGAGCATTCCAGGTGTTGACCCCTCTGTTGCTGAAGTCGTATTTTCTGCAAGCAGTTTACTTAGAGTTTGCATCTATTGTTTGCCTGAATATTATTGAGGTTGAAGCTGAAGTAGTGGTTGACAGGTAGGACGTTGTAGCTGGCAATTTTGTGTACTATGCTTAGGTCAGACCAAAGGTGGCATAAATCCAGGTTGTCCAACTTTAGGTGGCACTTGATACGTGGCTAAACTTGACACTTGGCTAAACAGCAATAACTGTGAGAGGAATCTTGGAGTCCTAGTGGACAACCATTGAAATAGGAGCCAGCTGTGGGCAGCAGCTGCCAAAAAAGCCAACACAGTTCTAGGCTGCATCAACAGAGGGAGAGAATCAAGATCACGTGAAGTGTTAATGCCACTGTATAGTGCCTTGGTAAGGCCACACTTGGAATACTGCATTCAGTTTTGGTCACCACGATGTAGAAAAGATGTGGAGACTCTAGAAAGAGTGCAGAGAAGAGCAACCAGGATGATTAGGGGACTGGAGACTAAAACATATGAAGGACGGTTACAGGAACTGGGGATGTCTAGTTTAATGAAAAAAAAGGACTAGGGGAGACATGATAGCAATGTTCCAGTATCTCAGGGGTTGCCACAAAGAAGAGGGAGTCAAGCTATTCTCCAAGGCACCTGAGGGCAGAACAAGAAGCAATGGGTGGAAACTAATCAAGGAGAGAAGCAACTTAGAACTGAGGAGAAATTTCCTGACAGTTAGGACAATTAATCAGTGGAACAGAAATTGCCTCCAGAAGTTGTGAATGCCCCAACACTGCAAGTCTTTAAGAAGATGTTGGATAGCCATTTGTCTGAAACGGTATAGGGTTTCCTGCTTGAGCAGAGGGTTGAAGACCTCCAAGGTCCCTTCCAACTCAGTTATTCTATTCTATTCTATTCTATTCTATTCCATTCCATTCCATTCCATTCCATTCCATTCCATTCTATTCCATCCCATCCTATCCTATCCTATCCTATTGTCTCCAAGGTCCTGTCCAGCCTTTTCTGCCACATCCACAAGTTGTCCTCAGTTTGCTCTTTCCAAAGGGCCTCAGCCGAGTCCGAAGCCTGTGAAATGACTTTCATCTCCTGCCTTCTCTCTCTCTCTCTCATTTCCCAATCTGATTTTTTCTCCTCCTTTCCTTTCCCATCTCTTCCTGCATTTGTTTACCGCCGGTCTCCCAATCTATAAACCTATTACGGGGGAGACCCGTCTCCTCCTGCCAGCCCCTCCCATCGGCAGATGAGCCCGCTCTCCCATTCCCATCGCAGAACTTCTTTGTGAGGTGGGGAATATTATCCGTAACGTAGAAGCTGTTTGGCCTGAGGGTAAAATTGATCATCATTACCCTGATATCATCTCGAGCGTCGACGGGTGGCAGCCGCTAAAGAGAAGATGGTGGGCTTGTTTGAGACAGTTCGGGGGGAGTCAAAGAGACAGGATGAGGGGACGGGAGATATGATTTATGACGGGAATCGATGCAATCACGAGAAAGTCGAGGCTGGTGAAAAGGGGGCGTTTCCCCCCCACACACACACACACGGCACTTGACAATACTCAAGGCAAATTGTCACCTCACCTCCGAACCCCAAGAAAAACAGGAGAAGAGGTAACCATGGCGATACCATACTCTGCATCCCGGAGATTGTACATCACCTCCATTGATAGATGGTTCATTAAAATTAACTTGAACCGCCATGCGCTTTGGTTTATTTACAATACAATACAATACAATAGCAGAGTTGGAAGGGACCTTGGAGGTCTTCTAGTCCAACCCCCTGCGTGGGCAGGAACCTTATACCATTTCAGACAAATGGCTATCTAACATCTTTTTAAAGACTTCCAGGGTTGGGGCATTCACAACTTCTGGAGGCAAGCTGTTCCAGAGGTTAATTGTTCTAACTGTCAGGAAATTTCTCCTTAGTTCTAAGTTGCTTCTCTCCTGGATTAGTTTCCACCCATTGCTTCTTGTCCTGCCCCCAGGTGCCTTGGAGAACAGTTTGACTCCCTCTTCTCTGTGGCACCCTCTGAGATATCGGAACATTTATTTATTTATTTATTTTAAACCTATCTCAGATCTATAGAGAACTTTCTGCCCTTTAGTGGCAGAGAAGCAGCAGGCTGGAAAGTTGAAGGAAACCTGACTTGAGGACTTCAATGTACAATAGCAGAGTTGAAGGGGACCTTGGAGGTCGTCTAGTCCAACTCCCTGCCTAGGCAGGAAGCCCTATACCGTTTCAGACAAATGGCTATCCAACATCTTCTTAAAGACTTCCAGGGTTGGGGCATTCACAACTTCTGGAGGCAATTTCTGTTCCACTGGTTAATTGTTCTAACTGTCAGGAAATTTCTCCTTGGTTCTAAGTTGCTTCTCTCCTTGGTTAGTTTCCACCCATTGCTTCTTGTTCTGCCCTCAGGTGCTTTGGAGAATAGTTTGACTCCCTCTTCTTTGTGGCACCCCCTGAGATATTGGAAGGCTGTTATCATGTCTCCCCTGGTCTTTCTTTTCATTAAACTAGACATACCCAGTTCCTGCAACCGTTCCTCATATGTTATAGAAAACATTATAGAAAAAATGGTTGTCCACTAGGATTCCAAGACCCCTTTCACAGTTGCTACTATTGAGCAAGGTACCACCTATGCTGTACCTGTGCATTTTGTTTTTCTTGCCTAAATGTAGGACCTTACTTTTTTCACAATTGAATTTCATTTTGTTAGATAGTGCCCAATATTCAAGTTTGTCTAGATCCTTCTGTATCTTAAGCCTATCTTCTGGAGTGTTGGCTATTCCTGCCAGCTTGGTGTTGTCTGCAAATTTGATGAGTTCCCCATTTATCCCCTCATCCAAATCATTGAAGAGTACTGGGCCTAAAACAGAGCCTTGGGGTGCTCCACTGCATACATTCCCTTCAAGATGTCCTCCCAAGCATGGGTACATCCACCAATTTCTCGGGGTTGTTTCCGTATGTGGACAATCGTTGGGTAGCCTTGATCTACTGTATTTTTCGGAGTATAAGATGCACCTTTTTCCTCCCCAAAAAAGAGGGTGAAAATCTGGGTGCTTCTTACACATTGGATACAGCAATTTTTGGCCTCTGGAAAAACTGGTCCCTTCACAAAAATGGATGTGCAGAGGGTTTGGGGGCTGGGGGAGAGCAAGCAAAGGGCCATTTTTTGCTCATTTCTGCTCCCCCCCAGCCCCCAGGAGCACTCTACAAGGCCCCTAAAGGCTATGTGTGTCCTTTTTTGGCCAAAAAATGGGCCTGTTTTCATGAAAAATGGACCATTTTTTTGCTCATTTTTGCCCCCCCCCCAGCCCCCAGGAGCACTTTGCAGACCTCCCTGACTTTCTGCATGCCCCATTTTGCACAAAAAAAATGAGACATCCAGAGGGTTTGAGAGGTGTGCAGAGTGCAAAACCTTTTTTTTTTAATCTTGGTGCATCTTATACTCTGAAAAATATGGTTTGGAGGGAGAGAGAGAGAGAGAGAGAGGAGAGAGAGGGTAAAAAAGAGGGAGGAAAGGAGGGAGGGACAGACAGAGGGAGGGAGGGGAGAGGAAAAGGAGAGGGAGGGAGGGGGGGAGAGAAGGAGAGAGTGGGGGAGGGAAGGAGGGAGGGAAGGAGGGAAGGTGAGAGAAAGAGAAGGAGACAGAGAGGGAGGGAGGAGGGAAGGAGGGAGGGAAGGAAGGAGAAAGAGAATGATAGGGAGGGAAGGAGGGAGGGAAAGAGGGAGGGGGAGACAGAGGAAGATGGAGGAAGGGAAGAAGAAGAGGGAGGGGAAGAGAAAGAGGGGGAAGGAGGGAGGGAAGGAGAGAGAGAGAGAGAGAGAGAGAGAGAATTTACAAAGGCAAACACTGCTTTCCAAACAACGCTTTCTAAACAGAGTATCAGATCTCATTGTAATTCTTAACATGGATCGTTTTCCTCTCGTTACTAAAATAAATATGTATATTCAAAAACTACCATTGCAAATTAGCAGCATTCTAATACCTTCCCAAGCTTCAGTGGATTGACTTTTGACTGAAAATTAAAATGCTGCCGCTTGGTTTTCTGACTCGGATTGGGTTTCTCTCAGCCCCAAGTTTGCTTATAGGGTAACCAAAGATCCGTGTCTTTCAGAGGCTGCGTAGACCCTTAGCCATAAAACCTCCCCCAGGGTTGGGCAGGTAGGATTTGGGTTACATAGCTAAACAGGAAGCGATTCCTCTCCAGGGCTCCAGGGACTTTTCAGTAAGAGAGGAAGGGGAGGTGGGAGGGAGGGAGGGAGGGAGGGAGGGAGGGAGGGAGGGAGGAAGGAAGGAAGGAAGGAAGGAAGGAAGGAAGGAAGGCCTACACCTGTATTCCTTTTTTTCTTCCCTTCCTCCCTGGCATCTTCCTTCCTTCCTTCCTTCCTTCCTTCCATCCACCATTCAATCATCTATCCAACCATTCACTAACCCACCCATCCATTCATCTATCCATCCTCCATTTTCCATCCTCCATCCCTCCCTCCACCCATCTTCATTCTTCCTTCCTCCCTCCCTCCCTCCACTGTCCAACTGTCCATTCATCCATCCATCCATCCATCGTCCAACTGTCCCTCCATCTATCTATCCATCATATCTTCCATCCAACCTCCATCCATCCACCATCCATCCACCATTCATCAACCTTCATTCCCTTATCCACACTTTTTCCTTCCTTCCTTCCTTCCTTCCTTTCTCCCTACCTACCTACCTACCTACATCCATCCTCCAACTGTCCATTCATCCTTCCAAACATCCATCCATTTTCCATCCTCCATTCATCCCTCCATCCACCCACCTTCATTCTCCTATCCACCCTTTTTCCTTCCTTCCTTCCTTCCCTCCTTCCTCCCTCCCTCCCTCCCTCTCTCTCTCCCTTCCTCCTTCCCTATCTCCCTCCCTCCCTCCAGCATCCATCTGTCCCTCCATTCCTCCCTCTCCAACAGAAAGAGCTTGTTACACCCTGTGGTCTCTTCCCTGAAGACACCTTTCCTTCCTCCTCCTCCTCCCTCCTCCCTACACGCCCCTGTTGCAAAGGTTTTGCAAAGGTTAAGAATGCTAAAAGCAAGCTGGCCCCAACATAGCTATGTCAGCCATGAACGTCTGCCCTGTCCACCTTAATCAAAGATGACTTCCGCCAGAGATGCTGAAGGCAGAGATGTCGGCATTTACAGAAGAAGCATTGATTCCTACTGAGGCTTTTATGGGTGTTTTCTCTGCCTACTGGGGATGCCAGAAGTGAGGGAGTAGATTTTGAATAAATAAATCCCAAGTTGGAAGGGAATTCCAGCATGGTTGACAGATCAAGAGGAAAGGCTTATCAAAAGCATTTTTAGATCCAGGGAGAGAATGATTGCATATAGATTAAAAGCTTCTTTTTTTTTGGAGACATCTAACAACATCACAAAGTTGGAAGGGACCTTGGAGGTCTTCTAGCCCAACCCCCTGCTCAAGAAGGAGACCCTATTCCATTCCAGACAAATGGTTGTCCAATCTCTTCTTGAAAGCCTCCAGTGTTGGAGCATTCACAACAGAATCATCACCTCCTCGGACTATCTTGAGGTCTTCGCAGAATAGTAGGGTGCTAAAAAATGCAAAGGGATGCGGTGGCTCAGTGGCTAAAACGCTGGGCTTGTCGATCAGAAGGTCAGCAGTTCAGCGGTTTGAAAGACTTGGACAGCCACCTATCTGAAGTGGTATAGGGTCTCCTGCTTGAGCAGGGGGTTGGACTGGAAGACCTCCAAGGTCCCTTCCAGCTCTTTTCTAATTGGGTTGGTTGGATACAAGTTATGGTTATTATCTGAAGTTCAGCTGTATAGTGAACCAATGTAAATGACTGTGAGTCATCACAGAAAATAGAACTGGCATACTCCGAAGATACTCAACAGTTCCAAGTTGATGCTCTTAGCTTTTTTTTTCCTCCTGGGCTTCACATCCAAGTATATTTTCCTCTGAATAAAGATGCTTTTGTAAGTTTTTGTGTGTGCTGCGTAACACACACACACACACTGTGACAATGCCAAACTCTCCTTATTTAGGCAGTTATGGGGCATGTCAGCCAGCAAAAAAAAAAGGTTTTCACGTTTGTAAGGTTCTTAGCTGTTTAATTGGATTTTAATTGAGTTTTAATGGGCTGCTTTGCTATTTTTAAATCTTTTCTTACCTGCTCTCAGCCTTTGGCAAAATAGGCACCGAGTAAAATGGGCTTTCAAGCTGAGTGGAAGGAAGGGGGGAAAAATAACTTATTTTTTTCCCCCTTTCTCTCTCTCTCTCTCTCTTTAAAGCACGTCAACTCACCGTTTAAACTCTGAATTAGTGAGGCCGTTTTGCGTGTGATTTAAAACCGATTGTTTTATGACGGTGTCTTCAACACCAGTGTGCATCTGGTGGCTCCAGTTGGTGCAGAATGCGGCCACGCGGGGGATCCTGGGAGCTTCTCATTACTCCCACGTAACACCTCTCCTCCGCGAGCTGCACTGGCTACCGGTAGCCTTCCGGGTGTGCTTCAAGGTGCTTGTCACCATCTTCAAATCGCTCCATGGCTTGGGGCCTAGTTACCTGCGGGACCGTCTCCTGCCACATACCTCCCACCGACTGATCCGCTCCCACAGAGAGGGCCTACTAAGGGTGCCAACCGCCGGTCAATGCCGGCTAGCGGTGCCCAGGGGTAGGGCCTTCTCTGTGGCAGGGCCGGCCCTCTGGAACGACCTACCCCCCGAACTTCACACTTTCATGGACCTTCCCCTCTTTCGCCATTCACTCAAGACCAGTGGTGGGTTTCTGCAGGCTGGCACCTACTCGCGAGAGCCGGTTGGTGAAATTTAGAGAACCGGTGAGAGGGGGTTCCACCGGCGTACCTGGAAGTAAATCTGGCCCACCGCTGTCAGTGACCCAACGGGAAGGGAAGGAAGGAAGGAAGGAAGGAAGGAAGGAAGGAAGGAAGGAAGGAAGGAAGGAAGGAAGGAAGAATTTATCATCACAATTGAGTCCAAAATTTTGGTTGCTAAGCAAGAGCGTTGTTAAATGAGTTTCACCACATTTTACAAGTTGGCCACTCCCACCCTGTCACATGACTGCCAAGCCACGCCCACAAAATAGGCCACACCTACAGAGTAGGTTCTAAAATATTTGAAACCCACCACTGCTCAAGACTTATTTTTTGCAGCAAGCTGGTCTAGCTTAATCGTTTAGATCTTATTTGTGATATAGCTCCTGCCAATTCGTAAATGGACGTTGGGTTTTTTTATTGGGAATTTTAGCACAGGCTTCCAATTTAATTCTTTTTAACGATATTTATTGTATTTTCTACTATTCACTGGTTTGAATTTCCTGTGCACCGCCCTGGGTCCATTTCGATGGAGAAGGCGCGGTATATAAATTGAAATAAATTCAAAATTCAAATCTGTGCTGCTTGTGGTTGTTTGTAGTGATTCAGAAATCTGGGGGGGGGGGAGAATATTTGACACGTTGCATGTATGGTTCGTGAATGCTCTTCCTGTCAAGAGTAACGAAAAGGCATTCTGATCGAAGAGAGTATTTGTAGCTCAGGGTTGAACTGTAGAGTCCTTGGTGGTCTCTGAGCTTGGTTGTTTTCCTGCACACATTTCATGACCCAAGTAGTTAATATTATCAGTGCTAGAAGGGAGGGGTTTCCAGGGGGGATGAGGAGGAGGAGAGGGAGGAAGAAGAAGACTGTAGGGTTCTTGGTGTTTTCTAGTTTGGTAGTTTTCTTGCAGGATGGGTGGGTGGGTGGGTGGGTGGGTGGATGGATGGATGGATGGATGGGTGGGTTAGGATAATCAACCTGATGTTGGGTTGACAATATATATAAGCCAGGATTCTTAAAGAGCATATGTAACTTTAAGGACTATGTGGAATCCGATTGGCTGTGCTTCCCAGCTCAATCATAAAAAGGCAGCTGGAAACACAGTTCATTCCCTTTTTGCTTTCCTGTGCTTCCTGATTGTCACTGAGGAAGAAGCTGAACCTGAAGACGGAAGAAGTATCATTGTTTTTGAATTACTGTAAGATAACTGTGGTTTTGGTGAAGGACTGTTTATTGTTAGAGGAGTTAGTATCACTGTTTGGAAGAAATAGTTTAGTTACATCAAGAGTAAAGACTATTTATTTTTTTCTACTATCAGTGTTTTAGAGTTTGTGTGTGGTTAAAGCAACGTATCTCTTGCTGTCCGGTGTATTGCACTATTCCGCCTGTTTATTTTCCAACGGGGGTGTTTTATACCCCTAACAGGATGGATGGATACAGACAGAAGACAGGCAGGCAGGCAGGCAGACTCACTCCAATAGAAGATGTAATGCATTGGCTTTTTAAAAAAAATAGAAATGTGTTTCTTTTCAACATAAAAACAAGTAAAAACATTATTCATCTTAAACTTTGTACAACATGTCGTTTGGTCATAAGTTTGGTGCGTCAATACTTAAAATTACAAACATACTTTTCAATTTTCCTTCCAATAGATATATAGCCACTCATTTTCCACCTAATAACAGTATTATTTATCAAATCCATTTTTTTTCCTGCAATTACTCAATATATAAAAAGAACAATAAAAAAAATTCCACATAAATTCCTGTTTTGTAACATTATTCTCCAGGTACAAAGCCACGTTTCTTCTATAAAATACATACCCCTAATGTTTACTTCTTCTAAGACCAAGAATTTATCCAAATTTTCCATTATCTATGTATCTCATTATTAATCTAGTCAAAATGCAAAACACATTGGCTTTTTTTGAGCCGAAGGTTGGACTAGAAGATCTCTGAGGTCCCTCCCAGCCCTATAAACCTACTTTCTATGTTCTAAGACAGGGGTCTCCAACCTTTGCAACTTTAAGTCTGAAGGACTCCAACTCCCAGCTGAAGTCCTTCAGACTTAAAGTTGCAAAGGTTGGGGACCCCTGTTCTAAGAGGCATTGCTGAAGCGTTCCTAAAATTAAAACACCCCTGAAGATTTACTCCCTCTGTTCTTCTCTTCTTTTCTGGATCTCCATATATATATATATTCCCTTCCCTGCCTCCGTTTTCCAAACTTTTGCTGTCCCTCCACAGAAGGATCCGAATGGCTGCTTGGGTCTCCTTCCTCCCCTTTGATGAAATGCCACCCAAATTGATGAAAATGCATTCCAATGGAAGCAGACGGAGGATGTTCCTTTAGGAAAACAAGCTTTGCAATTACGGATTGTTTCCGAGTTGGGGGTTTTATCCCCCCGGCCCCGGTCTCCTCTACAGCCCTCTACAGCAGGGATGGCTAAGCTTTTTCATGCCGCATGAAAAAAGCGTGCGTATGTGCACGCAATGGCCCACACCCACAATGCAATGCATGTGCAACACACGCACACATGCCCATGCGCGCTCCACCCCATGCATGCATGCCCGCATGACTCCCCTCGTGCCTGCCCTGACCCTCTCGGGCTCCTTCACCCCCAATCCCATGCAGGTGCCCTGCTCCCGTCGCCCACTTTTGGCTTCCAGGTTGGTGCAGGAGGCTCCCCGGGTCGAAAACAGGGGCACGGGGGTGTTGCATGAGACCCCAAATGCAATGCAAACACACACACACCCCAAGCGCACACGTGCCAGTGGTGGGATTCAAAACTTTTTAGAACCTCTTCTGTAGGCCCGGCCTGCTTTGTGGGAGTGGCTTGTCAGCCCTGTGACTGGGTGGGAGTGGCTTGTCAGCCATGTGACTAGGTGGGAGTGGCTTGGCAGTCATGTGACTGAGTGGACATAGCCAACTTGTGAAATGTGGTGAAACTCACTTAACAACGCTCTTGTTTAGCAAGCAAATGTTGGCTCAGGAACTCTGGCATTTGAAGCACGCAAGTCTTGAAGCTGTCCAGTGACAAGACCCTTGCACCCCTAACCCTTTAGGAAAAAATACCCCCAGGGGTGTTCAAACTTGACAGCTTGAAGACTTGTGGACTTCCACTCCCAGAATTCCTCCTCCAGTCATGTTGGCTCAGGAACTCTGGCATTTGAAGCACGCAAGTCTTAAAGCTGTCAAGTTACAAGGCCCTCGCACCTCTCATCCTTTAGAAAAAAAACCTCAGGGGTGTTCAAACTTGACAGCTTTAAGCCTTGTGGATTTCAACTCCCAGAATTCCTCCTCTCGCTCTTCATCCTGATGATGGGCGGACGGGTGGAGGGAGGGAGCTGGAACCGGTTCTAAACGGCCCTGGAGATTTGTGGAACCTCTTCTAGAGAAGACTTAGAACTGGCAGGAACCCAGCCCTGCGCGATGCCTCTGTGCATGCATGCATGTGTCTCCTGTATGCGCCCTTCCCCTGCATATGCGCGGCAGAGACGCAAACACCAGATGGCCAGCAGGAGGCATGCATGCACCCACATGCGCCATGGAGCAACAGCCCACGCGTGTCATAGGTTTGCCATCCCCGCTTTCTATAGCAATTCTGGTCAGGTGTATTCCCTTCCCCTTCCTGTCTCTGCCCACCCCCCCTGCAAAAAAACAACAACCACCCCAGTTTCCCAGGAGTAAATCCCCATCCAATTTTTAGCGCTGAGCTTCCCACAAAAGCTTCTGTATAGCCATTTCTTTGCCTGGGATCTAACGTGCGGTTTTTTATTTGATTTGATTTGATTTGATTCGTATTTATATACCGCCCTATCTCCCTTGTGGGACTCAGGGCGGTGAACAGGCACTAATAATACAATACAACACAATAGCAGAGTTGGAAGGGACCTTGTAGGTCTTCTAGTCCAACCCCCTGCATGGGCAGGAACCTTATACCATTTCAGACAAATGGCTATCTAACATCTTTTTAAAGACTTCCAGGGTTGGGGCATTCACAACTTCTGGAGGCAAGCTGTTCCAGAGGTTAATTGTTCTAACTGTCAGGAAATTTCTCCTTAGTTCTAAGTTGCTTCTCTCCTTGATTAGTTTCCACCCATTGCTTCTTGTCCTGTCCCCAGGTGCCTTGGAGAATAGTTTGGCTCCCTCTTCTTTGTGGCACCCTCTGAGATATCGGAACACTGCTATCATGTCTCCCCTGGTCCTTCTCTTCATCAAACTAGACTATATCCAGTTCCTGCAACCGTTCTTCATATGTTTTAGTCTCCAGTCCCCTAATCATCTTGGTTGCTCTTCTCTGCACTCTTTCCAGAGTCTCCACGTCTTTTCTACATCATGGCGACCAAAACTGTATGCAGTATTCCAAGTGTGGCCTTACCAAGGCACTATACAGTGGCATTAACACTTCACGTGATCTAGATTCTCTCCCTCTGTTGATGCAGCCTAGAACTGTGTTGGCTTTTTTGGCAGCTTCTGCACACGGCTGGCTCCTATTTAAATGGTTGTCCACTAGGATTCCAAGATCCCTCTCACAGTTGCTTCCCTTTCCTGTCTCTGCACCCCCACCATGCAAAAAAACAACAACAACCACCCCAGTTTCCCAGGAGTAAATCCCCATCCAATTTTTAGTGCTGCTTCCCACGAAAGCTTCTGTATAGCCATTTCTTTGCCCGGGATCTAACGTGCGGTTTTTTATTTGATTTGATTTGATTCGTATTTATATACCGCCCTATCTCCCTTGCGGGACTCAGGGCGGTGAACAGGCGCTAATAAAACGACAATAAACGACAAATACAATAAAAACATCTTAAACAATGACTTAAATGAAAATGCCTGTACTAAAATCACAGTAAAACCCCTATTAAAAGCCACGTTTAAAAACTACGCCAGGCTGTACACCTTGAGGACACCTGAGAAATAAACCACTTTTTGTTCCTTAAAAAAAAAAAAAAAGTTAGGGGGTTGGGGATTGAAAATTAAAAAGAAAAGAAAAAACCCACAGGTGACATTTTGCATAAAGGTGCCCAGGGACCTTGTCTCGTCCTGATGAAACCCACAGACCTTCCCAAACCTAATTAGTACTTAATGATCTGAAGAGGCAACCAATGCCCATCACCTTTGCCAGAGCCCTTTCCTTCTTTCTCCAATTCTTAATTAACCTTTAAGAAGATGAGCCACGCACGGGCTTCCTAAGAGATTGCATTGATGTGCAACGAGTGTTTGCGTTAACACACACACACACATGTCTTTTTAAAACACACACACATTCACACAAAACCCCAGCCCCTCTGTTCTTCCTCGAAGCTTCCCACTGGCTCACCTCCGCCGATTGATGTGTATTAATGAAGTGTTAACTTGGGGACCCAAAAAAAATTTTTTTTTTAAAAAATGGTTAATTGATGGCAACCCAACGGAAGGTTGTTGGGAATTTCACCTTATTCATCACTTAAAAGGAGGATTTGGGCCTACCGGAGGAGCAGCGTTAATTAATTAATAGCACGAAGAAGGAACGTTGGATCCCTCCGCTGTGCAGTGGGGGGGGGGGTGGAGAAGAGAGACAATGGTAAGGCAGGAGGGTGAATTGGGTCTGGGGGTGGGGAGGGTTGGGGAGAGAAAGGAAAAGGAGAGAATGGGGGAGAAAAAAGAACAGCCCCTCCCCAACTGGTGTCATCTTCGTTTTGTTTGCAGGGCTAACAAAACAAAAATAAAAATAAAAATTTGCTTGGGCTTTTGTGTGTGTGTGTGTGTGTGTGTGTGTGTGTTTATGACTGGCCTTGTCAGGTTTAATCAGCTGAAAGTTTTAAGTGGCCCAGGAAGGGAATGGAAGGAAAGGGAGGGAGGGGAGGAGGAAGGAAAGTAGGAAGGGAAAGAAAGACAGATGGACGGAGGAAGGAAGGAAGAAAGAAAGGAAGAAAGGAAGGAATAAGAAAAAAGTTAAGGAAACAATTGGTCCACTGCTGGGAGAAAATGGCAAGAAGATGATAAGCAACAGGGAGAAAGCAGAACTATTTAACTCTTTCTTTGCATCTGTCTTTACACAAAGGGATAAAACAGTCCAATCAATCAAAAACAGCACCACAAATATCAGATTAGGAACACAAGTTGAAATAGAGAAGAAAATGGTAAGTGAGCACCTGTCTGCCCTGGACGAGTTCAAATCACCAGGACCGGATGGATTACACCCCAGGGTTCTGAAGGAACTGGCAGACGAGATCTCAGAACCACTGAACTATATCTTTCAGAGATCCTGGAGCACCGGGGAACTGCCAGAAGACTGGAAAAGAGCAGATGTGGTTCCCATCTTCAAAAAAGGAAAAAAAACAGATCCAGGAAACTATAGACCCATCAGCCTGACCTCAATACCAGGAAAGATTCTGGAAAAGATAATTAAACAACAAATAAGTGAACACCTAGAAGCAAACAAAGTAATAGCCAAAAGCCAACATGGGTTTGTCAAAAACAGATCATGCCAGACGAATCTAATTGCATTCTTTGACAAAGTAACAAAATCAGTGGACCAGAGGAATGCTGTTGATATAATTTACCTGGACTTCAGTAAGGCATTTGATAAAGTAGACCATAACCTACTATTAGATAAAGTAGAAAATTGTGGGTTAGACAGCACCACCACCAAATGGATTCGTAACTGGCTGACCAACCGCACTCAACGTGTAGTCCTCAATGGAACTGCATCTACATGGAAGGAAGTATGCAGTGGAGTCCCCCAAGGCTCTGTTTTAGGCCCAGTACTCTTTAACATCTTCATCAACGATTTGGATGAGGGGATAAATGGGGAACTCATCAAATTCGCAGATGACACCAAGCTGGCAGGAATAGCCAACACTCCAGAAGATAGGCTTAAGATACAAAAGGATCTAGACAAACTTGAACATTGGGCACTGTCTAATAAAATGAAATTCAATTGTGAAAAAAGTAAGGTCCTACATATAGGCAAGAAAAACCAAATGCACAAGTACAGTATAGGTGGTACCTTGCTCAATAGTAGCAACTGTGAGAGGGATCTCGGAATCCTAGTGGACAACCATTTAAATATGAGCCAGCAGTGTGCAGCAGCTGCCAAAAAAGCCAACACAGTTCTAGGCTGCATCAACAGAGGGATAGAATCTAGATCGCGTGAAGTGTTAATGCCACTGTATAGTGCCTTGGTAAGGCCACACTTGGAATACTGCATACAGTTTTGGTCGCCACGATGTAGAAAAGACGTGGAGACTCTGGAAAGAGTGCAAAGAAGAGCAACCAAGATGATTAGAGGACTGGAGACTAAGACATATGAAGAACGGCTGCAGGAACTGGGTATGTCTAGTTTGATGAAGAGAAGGACCAGGGGAGACATGATAGCAGTGTTCCGATATCTCAGAGGGTGCCACAAAGAAGAGGGAGTCAAACTTTTCTCCAAGACACCTGGGGGCAGGACAAGGAGCAATGGGTGGAAACTAACCAAGGAGAGAAGCAACTTAGAACTAAGGAGAAATTTCCTAACAGTAAGAACAATTAACCTCTGGAACAGCTTGCCTCCAGCAGTTGTGAATGCCCCAACCCTGGAAGTCTTTAAAAAGATGTTAGACAGCCATTTGTCTGAAATGGTATAAGATTCCTGCCCATGCAGGGGGTTGGACTAGAAGACCTACAAGGTCCCTTCCAACTCTGCTATTGTATTGTATTATTGTAAGAAAGGAAGAAAGGAAGAAAGGAAGGAAGGGGAAGGAATGAATAAGGGAATGATGGGTGGATGGATGGATGGAGAATACAACATCTCTTTTTTTTAAAAAAAACTACCAAGTGGTTAAACCTTACATTACCAGGCAGATATGTCCATCCATCTATCTATATCTATATCTATATCTATATCTATATCTATATCTATATCTATATCTATATCTATCTATCTATCTATCTATCTATCTATCTATCTATCTATCTATCTATCTATCTATCTATCTATCTATCTATCTATCTATCTATCTATCTATCTATCTATATAGATACTTCCTCCCTCTTCCAGCACTTCCAAGCAACAGGTCATCAAATTGACTTTGAAAAAACCAAATTGCTCTCCAGGACTGAACACTCCAACAGGAGAATGATTATGGAAGCTATTGAAATAGAAAAACATCCCCAAAATATGAACAGACGCGATGATGCCTCCCGCCTGCCAGACATCTGGAAACCAGCTCTGGCCACTAAACGAGTCCCGGCCACTAAACAAACCCTGGCCACTAAACGAGTCCCAGCCACTAAACAAGTCCCGGCCACAAACACTGACACCATCATCAATCACTCTCAACAAACTCCAGCTACCAATCAGGATGTGGCAAATCAGCCAACCAATCGGTTTAAAAGTAGCAGAGCCAACATTCCAACCCCTCCCACCTCCACTTACAGAAAAACTGCCATTTCAAATGCAGTTCATTTGCAAAAGGCAGAAGCCAAAGCCTGATGATGATGGGGGTGATCCCATCGAAACGTTGCAAAAACACCTTTAATTTTACACGGGAAAAGACCCGAATAAACCAAAATCTACATACCTATACCCGTGAAAACCTACGAAAACAAATATATATATATATATATATATCATCTATCATCTATCTATCTATCTATCAATCTCATCTATCTATCAATCTATCTCATCTATCATCTATCTATCTATCTATCTATCTATCCATCCATCCATCTATCCATCCATCCATCCATCCATCCATCCATCCATCCATCCATCCATCCATCCATCCATCTATCTATCTATCTATCTATCTATCTATCAATCTATCTATCTATCTCATTTATCCATCTATCCATCTATCCATCTATCCATCTATCCATCTATCCATCTATCCATCTATCCATCTATCCATCTATCTATCTATCTATCTATCTATCTATCTATCAATCTATCTCATCTATCATCTATTTATCAATCCATCTCATCTATCATCTATCTATCTATCTATCTATCTATCTATCTATCTATCTATCTCATCTATCATCTATCTATCTATCTATCAATCTATCTCATCTATCATCTATTTATCAATCCATCTCATCTATCATCTATCTATCTATCTCATCTATCATCTATCTATCTATCTCATCTATCATCTATCTATCTATCTATCTCATCTATCATCTATCTATCTATCTATCTATCTCATCTATCATCTATCTATCTATCTATCAATCTATCTCATCTATCATCTATCTATCTATCTATCTATCTATCTATCTCATCTATCATCTATCTATCTATCTATCTATCTCATCTATCATCTATCTATCTATCTATCTATCTATCTATCTATCTATCAATCTATCTCATCTATCATCTATCTATCTATCTATCTATCTATCTATCAATCTATCTCATCTATCATCTATCTATCTATCTATCATCTATCTATCTATCTATCTATCTATCTATCTATCTATCTATCTATCTATCTATCTATCTATCTATCTATCTCATCTATCATCTATCTATCTATCTATCAATCTATCTCATCTATCATCTATCTATCTATCTATCTATCTATCTATCTATCTATCTATCTATCTATCTATCTATCTATCTATCTATCTATCTATCTATCTATCTAAAAATGTAAGTATGAGTGTCAGCCTCCGCTTTGCTGCTTGCTTCGGCTGCCATTGAAACGGGGAGGGAGGGGGCTATGGTATTTGGGAATGGGACTGTATGGTGCAGGAGGGAGATTTGGAGAAGGGAGTTATGTTCTCACCATCTACTTCGCATACCGATGGCTGGTGCCTTGAGATGGTCAAGGCCAACCGTCCTGCATACTAACCTGATGATGCTCCTGGAGATGGAACCCACATGATACCTGAGGGATTTGAGGATTGGACAATAGGGAGGGGACTGTTGGGGGGAGGGAGCTGGACATATATTGATATGTATAATTTCGCACGCTCGGATCTCAGACCTTGTTTTACCTAGCTGCTTTCTTTTCATAACCAGTAAAAGTACTCTTAATTCTTCAAAATGGAGTTGAGTGGATTCTTTCTTGGTTATCGTTAGAGGCAGACCTGACAATGAGTTTGTTCAAAACTGCTAATCTCCTAAAGTACCACACCGATCGCTTCCATTTACACGTCACTATCCTAAGATCTGAGTCCTCTAGTGAGAAAGCATCAAAGTAACTTCTGGTTGTAGTTAAGGAAATACATAACTTATCGCCTCCACCTTTTCAGATCCAACGAGAAGGTTTTCTTATTAGCCCTGATGACTTTGTCATTTATTGTAGTGTGGCCTTTTAAGCATATCTGGGAACAGATGGTTATCCAATTAGCTCCGTCCAGTTGATTGAAATGTTAAATTTAGACTTATAATTTGCCAGGCGAAAGGAAGGATGCCAGGAATAATTGGAGAGCATTTTGAATATAATCGAATTATATTATAAACAACACCTACAATGGTTCAAGAACAGCCGTGTGTCTCTCTGTGTGTGTGTGTACACATACACACACACACACACACACACACACACACACAATATGCAAAGGCTTTGGCAACAGGGACAGCCTATTTGCAGAAGAGTTATTCCAGAGGTCCCAAATTCATATTGAGCTGAAAATTAAAGTATGGAAATATTTTCAGATATAGGGATTATTTTTTTGCAACAGAGCGTTTTGTACAGCATCTGTGTGAGTGAGAGAGTGCAGAGGCAAAGGGAGAGAAAGAGGGAGGGAAAGAGGGAGGGAGGGAGGAAAGAAGGAAAGATAAGGGAGAGGGAGGGAAGGAGGAAGGGAGGAAGGAAATGGAAAGAATGAAGGATGGCTGGCAGGCAGGCAGGATGGAAGGAAGTAAAGAAGGGAGGGAGGGAGGGAGGGAGGGAGGGAGAAAAAGAAAGAAAGAAAGAAGGAAGGAAGGAAGGAAGGAAGGAAGGAAGGAAGGAAGGCTAAATGGGAGAGAGATACAAAGAAGAGAATAAGGGAGGAAGGAAGACTGGAGACCATTACTATTGCAACCGACAGCATCTTGAAAGTCTGAACTATCACCACCACCTCCTCCTCCTCCTCCTCCTCTTCCTTCTTCTCCTTCTCCATTTCCTCCTCCTCCTCTCTAAAAAGTAATGGAAGATGGCCTTGAGAAAGATATACAAGATTGTTACCAAGGTGATGAGCAGAAAGCCACAACAAGCTGAAAATATGTGGAAGAAATTTAAACATCTTTCTCATTCTCAGGGGTATAAGGAGGAGGAGGAGGAGGAGGAGGAGGAGATGATGATCCTGTAGTTTATCTCAATAGCAATCAGTCTTTAGTCTTGATTCTTGGCCTGGCCTACCTGAAAATGATGGCCAGATCTGTAGAGCTGAACTTCTAGGCTGCATTAACAGAGAGATAGAATCAAGATCTGGTGTAAATATCACTTTATAAGGCCTTGGGAAGGCCACAATTCTGCATCCAGTTTTGGTCGCCATGACATAAAAAAGATGTTGAGGGTCTAGAAAGAGTGCAGAGAAGAGCAACCAGGATGATGAGGGGACTGGAGGCTAAAACATATGAGGAACAGTTGCAGGAACTGGGGATGTCTAGTTTAATAAAAAGAAGGACCAGGGGAGACATGATAGCAGTCTTCCAATATCTCAGGGGTTGCCACAAAGAAGAGGGAGTCAAGCTTTTCTCCAAGGCACCTGAGAGCAGAACAAGAAGCAACGGGTGGAAACTAACCAAGGAGAGAAGCAACCTGGAATTAAGGAGAAACTTCCAAACGGTGAGGTCAGTGGAACAGCTCGCCACCAGAAGCTATAGGTGCTCCATCTCTGGAGGCTCTCAAAAAGAGACCGGGCAGTCCATTGTCTCAAATGGTATAGGGTCTCCTGCTTGAGGAGATGAGGGGATGGACTAGAAGACCTCCAAGGTCCCTTCCAGCTCTATTCTGATTGACGTCTTGAGCTTCACACCGGTTTCTTCTCCTCCCCATCCCAGTTGGTATTTTCTTCCACCTAGAAAGGTCACCGCTGGCTGCTAAGCAACAGATTTATGTGGGGTGTGTGCATATATGTGTTTTTATGCAGGATGGAGGGTGAGGAGGGAGGGGATGGAACAACAGGAGAGCTCATCAGGAAAGCTTTCACTAGCTGGTAATTCCATTAATTAGGGCTGCTGCAATCTTCTCCTTTTAGCTTCCCCCATCCCTCCTTCCTTTTCTTCGCTTTCCAGCTAAAGCTATTTTTAATTAACGTGCGAAAAGCTCTTGTGAATGAGAAGCAATAGAGGAGGGGGAGAAGGCAGGGTTATAGGGCAGGGCTTGCACCCATCACCTTTGCAGGGGAGAGGGCTGGGAGCAGATTGTCCGTTTCTTGCAAAAGCAGACCAAAACATATTTTTGTCAGGGTT
Source organism: Rhabdophis nuchalis (assembly GCA_039707465.1). Taxonomy (NCBI): domain Eukaryota; kingdom Metazoa; phylum Chordata; class Lepidosauria; order Squamata; family Natricidae; genus Rhabdophis; species Rhabdophis nuchalis. The sequence continues at coordinate 246,401,096 of CM077644.1, forward strand.
CCAAATAACCTCCAAAATTAAATCAGCGTCGGAGGCAAAGTCTTGCTGAAAGTTCCCATTGATGAAGATGTTGGCACATCTGGGGAAACCCAAATCTGAAAGCTTCCCGGTTTTCTCCACCCAGTTGAAAGTTCAAGATCTTGACCCCCCCAAAACCCACCAGTCCATCCCATGGTCCAATCTCCCACTGCCGCTGGCAGCTTCCACCCATCCAGTTCCGGTCAGGTGCAGAGGTGCGAAGACAAAGGATGACCTTGGCTTTCTAGAAAGAATGTTGTTATGGCTACATATCGTCTAACACCGTACAATCCCCCCTCCCATTTTCCCACCATAGAAAACAAATAGACAAGAAGCAATATTTTACCAAAGTTGGGAAAGATGGTATGACTGGATGGACGTAAAGAGACTAAGGGATGAGAGATAGGGAAGGATATACAATGTAGATATATAGATAGTAAATAAAAGGAATGTATCGAGCAATGGGAGCTATGGGGAATTGATAAATGGAAGATATAGACAAATAGAAACAGCTGGAATATCCAGGAATATAGTAAGGTAGTATACGATGTTACTTGGTAACTGTGTACATACTGTATACATATAGGGGGTGGGTTACTGGTAGGAACTCTGGGTTCAGAACCAGTGTTACAACTCTGGTCCCGTAACCAGTGTTAGCAAATGAATGCGGAATAGTGTAATTCACGGGACAGTAAAGAGATACGTTGCTTTAACCACACACGAACTCTAAAACAGTGATAGTAAGAAAATAAATAGTCTTTACTTTGTAGCAACTAAAATGCTTCTTCTGACTAACTTCTCAAACAAATAACAGTCCAACACCAAACACAGAGTTATCTCACAGTGATGCAAAACAATACTCCTTCTTCTTCAATATTCAGCTTCTCAAACGGCAATCAGGAAATACAGGAATCACAAGGAATCGAACAGGGAATGAGCTATGTTCCTGACCTTGCTTATATGGTAGAGCTGATAACTTACAGCCAATCAGCTTATACCTAGTTCTTAAAGCTACATAACTCTTTTAAGAACATAGGCTCATATATATTGCCAACCCAATCTAAGGCTGAATATCCTAACAGTTACTCCCAGTTGTATCTGTGTAGTTTTGCTTTGTCTTGTCAATGTCTTATTTATGTTCTTTTTTCTGTTACTAATTTACAATAAAATTATATTTAAAAAAATTTAAAAAAAGAAAGAAAATGAATAGTAGAATAATAGAAAGTGTGGCAGGCCAAAGAACCAAAAGAAAAGATGGCTGCAGGGCTGACAATTACTTAAATTTAAAAAAAAAATCTATTTGGTTCAGTCTTCCAATATCTATGGTGATGCCATAAAGAAGAGAAGGTCTACTCGTTCTCCAAAGGACCAGAAGGCAGAAAGACAAGAAAGAAGGGATAGAAACTAATCAAGGAGTGAAACAACTTAGAATTAAGGAGAACCTTCCTAGCAGTGAGGACAATCATCCAGTGGAACAGAAGCTGCTTTCGGAAGTTGTGGGTGCTCCATCAATGGAGGTTTTTAAGAAGAGAGTAGACAGCCACTTATCTGAAGTAGCATCAGTTCTCCTGCTTGACCAGGGGGCTGGACTAGAAGACCTCCAAGGTCGTCCCTTCCAAGGCTCCCGTTGATCTTCCAAAGGCATTGGTTGACTTGATTCTCTGGTCACTTAATGCCACTAATCAAGGAGAGAAGCAACCTACAGCTAAGGACAAATTTCCTGACAATGAGAACAATCAACCAGATGTTGGGGATGCTCCATCCCTGGAGGTTTGTACGACGACAGTAGACAGTAATTTGTCCTGAATGGTCTAAGGCAGGAAATTCATTTCTCATAACTGTCACTTGATATTCCTTGGCTGTGTTGAGGTCCGCCAGTGGCCGGCAGAGCTAGGAGCAGAGTCGGACAGTGATGAGGTTGGGGAGGAACATAGGCCAGTCCTGGAGTCTGGGGAAGGCTCGGAGGAGAGCTCTGTGTGAGAGCCAGGGCCATCTGGTAGTGATGTGCTGCCTCCGAAGCCTCCGGAGCCTGACATTAGTGAGGCAGAAGAGCAGTGGGAGCCTGTTCCCAGTATGTGCATGCGTAGAACTGCCAGAAGGCAGAATAGAATAGAATAGAATAGAATAGAATAGAATAGAATAGAATAGAATAGAATAGAATAGAATAGAATAGAATAGAATAGAATAGAATAAGGTAGGTTAGGATAGGATAGGATAGGATAGGATAGGATAGGATAGGATAGGATAGAATAGAATAGAATAGAATAGGGGAGGGGAGGGGAGGATAGGATAGGATAGGATAGGATAGGATAGGATAGAATAGAATAGGGGAGAATAGAATAGAATAGGGGAGAATAGAATAGAATAGAATAGAATAGAATAGAATAGAATAGAATAGAATAGAATAGAATACGGGAGAATAGAATAGAATAGAATAGGATAGGATAGAATAGAATAGAATAGGATAGAATAGAATAGGGGAGGATAGAATAGAATAGGGGAGGATAGGATAGAATAGAATAGAATAGAATAGAATAGAATAGAATAGAATAGAATAAGGTACAACACTTAATGGTAGTCATAGGGTACAAATAAGCAGTCAGGAAACAATCAATATCAATATAACAGTTAAGACCAAAAGGGCAACTCAGGTGTAAGGCTTGGAGAATGACTGGCCCTTCCCATAAGACATAAAAGAGGAGCAAACGGGAGTTGAGCTTTTGCAGGAAGTAATTTTGTTCGTTCTGGTCGGTTCAAGCTCTGAGAATTCCTGTTTGACTCTGTGCTCCATTTGGCCTTGAAAAAGTAATTACCAATTAGGTCTCTGGCAGCGTCTCAAGGGAGATAAAGGTGGATGCTTACCAGTGTTGGGTTTCAAAATGTTTTAGAACCTCTTCTGTAGGTGTAGCCTGGTTTGTGGGAGTGGCTTGCCAGTCATGTGACCGGGTGGGAGTGGCTTGCCAGCCATGTGACTGGGTGGGAGTGGCTTGGCAGTCATGTGGCTGGGTGGGCGTGGCCAACTTGTAGAATGGGGTGAAATTCACTTAACAACGCTTAGCAACCAAAATGTTGGCTCAGAAACTCTGTCATTGAAGTGTGCAAGTCTTAAAGCTGTCAAGTTTCAAGATCCTTGCACCCCTCGCCCTTTAGAGAAAAAGCCCCAGGGGTGTTCAAACTTGACAGCCTTAAGACTTGTGGACTTCAACTCCCAGAATTCCGCCTCTTGCTCTTCATCTTGAGGATGGGCGGACAGGCGGGGGGAGATTTGTGGAACCTCTTCTAGAGAACCCACCCCTGGTGCTTATCCACATTCCCCTGAAAGACTGTGGCAGACATCTGTTGGACTCTTTACAAACTGTTTGTGACTCATTATGGGCTGTGAATGACCATAATTCACAGCCGTTTAAATAAAAGCGGGTTGGGAGGACTAAGATTGTGATTCATGCTTTCTCAGGAAGCTTCTAGGTCAGAACAGGCTGTTGGGATGGCATGTGAGGCTTGATAAATCTATATAAATAAAAAGGTAAGTATGAGTTTGTTAAAAACCGCTAATCTCCGAAAGTACCGCACCAATCGCTTCCAAATTTTCACACAACGTTCCTTTCAAGTATGGCACCAATGATATATATAGATTGTGTAGATGTCATACCTGTGCCAGGTACAAGCACTGGAAATGTAAAATATTGTAAAAAAGGTAGGTAGATGGATACAGAGAGAGCAGCGGGCCACAGGTATTATGTCATCCTTTATGACATAAAATATCATAAGATTCAAGGAGAAATACAGTAGGTAGGTAGGTAGGCAGCTATAGGGATAGAGAGAGGGAGGGAGAAATGCAGTAGGTAAGTAGGTAGGTAGGTAGGTAGGTAGGTAAGTGGCTAGAGAGAGAGAGGGAGAAATACAGTAGGTAGGTAGGTAGGTAGGTAGGTAGGTAGGTAGGTAGGTAGGTAGGTAGAGGGATAGAAAGGGAGAGGGAGAAATACAGTAAGATTGGTAGGTAGGTAGGTAGGTAGGTAGGTAGGTAGGTAGGTAGGTAGGTAGGTAGGGAGAGGGATAGAGAGGGAGAGGGAGAAATACAGTAGGTAGGTAGGTAGATAGGAAGGTAGGTAGGTAGGTAGGTAAAGGAATAGAGAGGGAGAGGGAGAAATACAGTAGGTAGGTAGGTAGTGGGATAGAGAGGGAGAGGGAGAAATACAGTAGGTAGGTAGGTAGTGTAATAGAGAGGGAGAGGGAGAAATACAGTAGGTAGGTAGGTAGTGGGATAGAGAGGGAGAGGGAGAAATACAGTAGGTAAGTAGGTAGATAGGAAGGTAGGTAGGTAGGTAAAAGGATAGAGAGGGAGAGGGAGAAATACAGTAGGGAGGGAGGGAGGGAGAGGGATAGAGAGGGAGAAATACGGTAGGTAGGTAGGTAGGTAGGTAGGTAGGTAGGTAGGTAGGTAGGTAGGTAGGTAGGGGGATAGAGAGGGAGAGGGAGAAATACAATAGGTAGGTAGGTAATTTAATTTATTTCAATTTATATACCGCGCCTTCTCCATCGAAGTGGACCCAGGGCGGTGCACAGGAGTTTAAAAACGAACAATTCTCTACAACACAGGTAGAGTGATAGAGAGGGAGAAATACAGTAGATACAGGTAGATAGGAAGGAAGGAAGGTAGGTAGGTAGGTAGGTAGGTAGGTAGGTAAAGGGATAGAGAGGGAGAGGGAGAAATACGGTAGGTAGGTAGGTAGGTAGGTAGGTAGGTAGGTAGGTAGGTAGGTAGGTAGGTAGGTAGGTAGGTGGATAGAGAGAGAGAGGGAGAAATACAGGTAGGTAGGTAGGTTGGGGGTTATACGGTGGTTGTGTGTATGTGTTTGTGTGTGCAGGTGTAGATCTACACACTGGTTGGCCATTTAACCAGACTGGGCCACAGCAACGCGTGGCCAGGAACGGCTAGTACTTCATAAAAAATTCCCGATACTTGATAAAAAATTTCCGTGCTTAAAGACGTGCGGTCGGAGAGATTTGCATGAAAACACCTCTTGATTTGGTACAAGCCCATAACCTTATTCGTTTCCTGATAGATTCGCTGAGATGACCCTTTTTGTAATCAAAACAGAGCCAAGGATCTGACGGATAGCTATTACGTTCTATTATATGGTCTTGAAGTCAATAAACATGAGGTTACCTGCATACCGGAGGGAAAGAAGAAAAAAGAAAAAAAGACTGGGATTTAAATATAAATATTCTGGGGGGGTGGAACCCACCTTATCTGGAGGTTTTGCATTACAATAAGACGTGGATTTGCATATTTTAACAATAACCTCTCGTCATTCTGTCTGATCTGCGTGGAGTTGGCCATACCGATAGCTTTATCTGGAATAGATTATCACTGCTTTAATAAACTCTTCATAATATGCAGGTATAACAATGGTACTTCATGGGATAAAGGTGGTATTAAAGTCCTTTTTTCCCTCTTCCTTCCCCCAGAAATACGGGTGGCCTGTCGAGTGATTAACTTTTATACCTCTGCATTTTCACTGTGGAATATGCAATTAAAGGAAGCCATTCCGGTTATTATTCAAAAGTCAGCTGTGTGTACTTAGTTCCATTTTCTCCCGGTGGCCCGTATCGTATCTTAAGGAACATCTGTAGTGGGGGATTATCCCGTTGCAAATTAATCATGCTACCAAAAAAAAAAAAAAATCTGTAGAAAGAATGGCAAATGGAATACAGACTACAAGTATAGTATACAGTACGTTCTCCTGTTTGAGCAGAGGGCTGGACTAGAAGACCTCCAAGGTGCCTTCCAGCTCATTCGGTTCTATTCTGTTCTGTTCTGGTTCTTGTTCCTATTCCTATTCTTATTCTTTTCTGTTCCATTCTATTCCTATTCCTATTCCTATTCCATTCCATTCCATTCTATTCCTATTCTTATTCTATACAATAGCAGAGTTGGAAGGGACCTTGGAGGTCTTCTAATCCAACCCCCTGCCTAGGCAGGAAACCCACATACCATTTCAGACAAATGGTTGTCCAACATCTTCTTAAAGACTTCCAGTGTTGGGGCATTCACAACTTCTGGAGGCAACTTCTGTTCCACTGATTCATTGTTCTCACTGTCAGGAGATTTCTCCTCTGTTCTGAGTTGCTTCTCACCTTGATTAGTTTCTATCCATTGCTTCTTGTCCTACCCTGAGGTGCTTTGGAGAATAGCTTGACTCCCTCTTCTTTGTGGCAGCCTCTGAGAAATCAGAAGACTGCTATCATGTCTCCCCTAGTCCTTCTTTTTATTACACTAAAATATTCCGTCCCATCCTACCCTATCATATTCAAGTTGCTTAAATATTCAGAATCAGAATAGAGCTGGATTGGACCTTGTTCGTAGGTCTTCTAGTCCTTCCTTTGACAATTATTTGAAAAGAAAGAAAGAAAGAAAGAAAGAAAGAGAGGGAGGGAGGGAGGGAGGGAGGGAGGAAGGGAAAGGAAAGGAAAGGAAAGGAAAGGAAAGAAAGAAAGAAAGAAAGAAAGAAAGAAAGAAAGAAAGAAAGAAAGAAAGAAAGAAAGAAAGAAAGAAAGAAAGAAAGAAAGAAAGAAAGAAACTGGAAAGCAGATGGAACTTTCCGTGATGGAAAGTTCACTTAAAAACTTTAACACTCTCTGTTCCTTTTTTTTCTTCAAACTATCTCAAATGGTTTTCAAGGCTGAGTGCAGCACCACTTTAGCCATACTGTTCCAGTACCTACGAAAAGCCTATTGGATTAGGGCAGGGGTCTCTAACCTTTGCAACTTTAAGCCTGAAGGACTTCAGCTCCTAGACTTCTCCAGCCAGCAAAGCTCTTGTTCTTACTATAGACTTGCTCACTTCTTGTTAGAGGATCCTTCCTGGGAAGCCACTCCGTCCCTCAAAGGTCTGAGTGTCTCCGATGTTGGGTCATTTGTGTTATTGGCTACACTTCCCCACAATAAAGAGTAAAGTGATCTCCAATTTGGGTGATTTTATGGACCTTCCTTGCAGAGATGCAGATGGGATTCATCACTGCTTTCCTGATGCAATTTTACCTCCGTCTCCCAATCTAGTCCAGCCTATTTTACGACTGTAATTTATGTGTTTTTATATTTCTTTTTTATGGCATTTAAATGCAGTTTAAAAAAAAATATTGGTAAATCGCTCGGAGAGGCATCGCCTGACAGGTGGTATATAAATATTTTAAATAGGAATAAGAATAGAATAAAGAAATCTTAACCAGGAGGCTGCGGAGCAGGCTGGATGTGTTTGGCGTGGAAATTCAATGGGAGAGACACGTCGTAAATCTAAGATGTCAACTTAGTGGGAATTAATGTTTATTTGTGGAAAGAGAAAGAAAAAAAGGCGAGACTTTTACAACCGAGCATTTTTAGAAAGAAGGGAAGCTGGACACCTGAAACTGAACTACAGAACATTTTTCGTTTTGAGTAGGTAGTAGAATGGAATGGAATGCACTTCAATGCAATGCAATACAATGAGGAATACAGTGAGGAATGGAATGGAATGGAATAGAATAGAGTAAGGAATGGAATGGAATGAAGAATGGAATGAAGAATGGAATAGAATAGAATGGAATGGAATGGAATGAAGAATGGAATGAGGAATGGAATAGAAAGGAATGGAATAGAATAAGGAATGGAACGGAATGGAATGAAGAATGGAATGAGGAATGGAAAAGAATAGAGTAAGGAACGGAATGGAATGAAGAATGGAATGAGGAATGGAATAGAATGGAATGGAATAGAATAAGGAATGGAATGGAATGGAATGAAGAATGGAATGAGGAATGGAATAGAAAGGAATGGAATAGAATAAGGAATGGAATGAAATGGAATGGAATGGAATGAAGAATGGAATGAGGAATGGAATAGAATGGAATGGAATAGAATAAGGAATGGAATGGAATGAAATGGAATGGAATGAAGAATGGAATGAGGAATGGAATAGAATGGAATGGAATAGAATAAGGAATGGAATGGAATAGAATGGAATGGAATGAAGAATAGAATGAGAAATGGAATAGAATGGAATGGAATAGAATAAGGAATGGAATGGAATGGAATGAAGAATGGAATGAGGAATGGAATAGAATAGAATAAGGAATGGAATGAGGAATGGAATGAGGAATGGAATGGAATGAGAAATGGAATAGAATGGAATGGAATAGAATAAGGAATGGAATGAGGAATGGAATGAGGAATGAGGAATGGAATGAAATGGAATGGAATGAAGAATGGAATGAGGAATGGAATAGAAAGGAATGGAATAGAATAAGGAATGGAATGGAATGAAATGGAATGGAATGAAGAATGGAATGAGGAATGGAATGGAGTGGAATGGAATGAAGAATGGAATGAGGAATGGAATAGAAAGGAATGGAATAGAATAAGGAATGGAATGAATGGAATGGAATGGAATGAAGAATGGAATGAGGAATGGAATAGAATGGAATGGAATAGAATAAGGAATGGAATGGAATGAAATGGAATGGAATGAAGAATGGAATGAGGAATGGAATAGAATGGAATGGAATAGAATAAGGAATGGAATGGATAGAATGGAATGGAATGAAGAATAGAATGAGAAATGGAATAGAATGGAATGGAATAGAATAAGGAATGGAATGGAATGAGGAATGGAATGAGGAATGGAATAGAATAGAATAAGGAATGGAATGGAATGGAATGAGGAATAGAATAAGGAATGGAATGGAATGAGGAATGGAATAGAATGGAATGGAATGGAATAGAATAAGAAATGGAATGAGGAATGGAATAGAATAAGGAATGGAATGAGGAATAGAATAAGGAATGGAATGGAATGAGGAATGGAATGAGAAATGGAATAGCATAAGGAATGGAATGGAATGAAGAATGGAATGAAGAATGGAATGAGGAATGGAATGGAATGAGGAATAGATGGAATGGAATGAGAAATGGAGTAGAATGGAATGGAATGGAATGAAGAATGGAATAAGGAATAGAATCGAAGGGAAGAGAATAACAGAGAAGAGAAGAGAAGAGAAGAGATGGAATGGAATTGAATAGAATAGAATAGAATAAGCTGGAAGGCACCTTGGAGGTCTTCTAGTTCATCCCTCTGCTCAAGCAGGAGAACCTGTATTTCATTTGCCATTCTTCCTAGAGTTTTCAGAACTGGCTCCCCATGGGTCTCTTCCATCCACATTAACGTTGTTGTTTTTTTCTTTTCTTTTTCCTTTCCTGGATTGTCAGAGCTGTGATGAATGCGTCTCCCATAAATACATATGGGAATTAATGAGCAAACACTTGGGGGGGGGGGGGGAGCCGAGGATTGTTATTAATGGTATATTACTTAAAATGACCAGGAAAAGGGGGGGTGGCTGAGGGAGAAGGAAGCTCAGGGCCTGCCAAGTTGCAAAGCTGAAGGCGACACTTATCCGTCTCTATCAAATTAGAGTAACCATTAGCAACTCTTTGTCTACAATCACGTGTGTTTTCTCCCTCGCGGGAAGTAAAGGACCATTGAACCTTTTGGCAGTGAATAAATATTGTTAAAAGGGGAAAAAAGAGAAGAGACTCAGATCTTCCTCCTCGTACTATCAAAACGGTGCAGCAAGAAGAGGAGTAAAGCCAAAATAGGATAGGATAGGATAGGATAGGATAGGATAGGATAGGATAGGATAGGATAGGATAGGGGAGGGGAGGGGAGGGGAGAGGAGAGGAGAGGAGAGGAGAGGAGAGGAGAGGAGAGGAGAGGAGAGAAGAATAGAATAGAATAGAAGAGAAGAGAAGAGAAGAGAAGAGAAAATATGGAAGGGAAGAGAAGAGAAGAGTTGGAAGGGACCTTGAAGGTCTTCTAGTCCAGCCCCCTGCCTAGGTAGGAAACCCTACATCACTTCAGACAAATGGCTATCCAACATCTTCTTAAAGACTTCCAGGGTTGGGGCATTCACAACTTCTGGAGGCAATTTCTGTTCCCTTGGTGAATTGTTCTCACTGTCAGGAAGTTTCTCCTTAGTTCTAGGTTGCTTCTTTCCTTGTTTAATTTCCACCCATTGCTTCTTGTTCTGCCTCAGGTGCTTTGGAGAATAGCTTGACTCCCTCTTCTTTGTGGCAACCCCGGAGATATTGGGAGGCTGCTATCATGTCTCCCCTAGTCCTTCTTTTCATTCAACTAGACATGCCCAGATCCTGCAACCGTTCTTCGTATGTTTTAGTCTCCAGCCTCCTATCATCCTGTGTGTGTGTGTGTGTGTGTGTGTGTGTGATGGTGTGTTTGTGTGAATGCATAAATGCATGAGTTTTTGGACCAGGTGGGAGAAATCCTTCCAACCTCTTCCAAATGAAGGGAAAAACCGCATGCACAGAAGTCTTTAATTGGCACCTAACTCGAACGCGGACCTGACAATCACCAGTTTCAGTCAAAAATAGATCCCAATGAGCTTTAATCCGTTATAACAGGGATGCCCTTTGCTGCATTGTTGGCATGTAACACACATATAAAAAAATCACACAACGGAACTCATGGCTTCCTGTCTAGAGGGTCTCTGGTGATGAGCCGAAAGGCAGAAGAGGAAACAGTATGTGTCCTCCCTTAATTGGGGCTCTAACAGAGTGTTGTGACACAAGTATATACTTATCCTCCTGTCTCAGCTGAACAGGAAGAGAACCTGGTGGCCTAATGGCTAAGGCTCCTGCCTAGTATGGAACACAGCCCTGGTTCGAATCCCAGTAAGGGTATGGCTAGCTGATGAGAGCTAAAAAGCTTGAAATAGATCTATACTAGTCTCCCTGATTTATTTATTGACCAACTCAAAAACGTAACATACATACATGCATACATATATTTGTGTCACAACAAATATAAATATAACTACGAAAATGCTTTCCCTCCTATTTTGTTCATTCATGGAGAAAGTCTTTGACACAGTTGACATGAGAGAGGAAAAACTTGGTGCAGCTTCTGTGGCAGCCAGACCAATATTAGCGATGGTTTTTCTCAGAAATATGCCACAAATAAGATAATTTCTTTTTAATTAGCTTTTCCGCTTTGGGAATAATTGACTCAGTCAGCACAGTCAGTAGATGATATTATTATTATTATTATTATTATTATTATTATTATTATTATTATTATTATTTATTATTATTATTATTATTATTATTATTATTATTATTATTATTATTATTATTATTATTATTTCTAGACCGCCCCCCTCCCCGAAGGGACTCGACTTACAACTGTTTTGTTCAGTGACCATCCAAAGTTACAACCGCATTCTTGACTTCATTAAAGGAACTGTTCATAGTTACCATGGCACTGAGTCCTACCCGGAGAGGGGGCAGTATAAAAGTCTAATTAAATAATTAAATAAATAAACTAGACCATCAAACCATCCCATGTTCCAATATTTGAGTCCGGGACAAATTCCTTGGCAACTGACTTGCATTTGTGACGGGGTCACGTGATCCTTTCTTTGAGCCTTTCTGACAAGCAAAGTCCATGGGGAAGTCAGATTCACTTAACAACCGTTAAAGGGATGAGATTTTTCAGTCTAAGCTTCTCATGGATCCTTGAAAACATTTTTCCCTTCTTTCTTTCCTTCCTTCCTTCCTTCCTCCCTTCCCTCACTCCCATTTCTCCTTCCTTTCTCTTTCCTTCCTTCCCTCCCTCCCTCTCTCTCTTCTCTCCCTTCCACTTCCCCTTCCTTTCCTTCCTTCCCTCCCTCCCATTTCTCCTTCCTCTCTCTTTCCTTCCTTCCCTCCTTCCCTCTCCTCCCTCCCTCAAAAACTACCCAGGAAGAAAGCTATCATTTGAAAACAGAAGGAAAGGAAAGCAGGCTATTCTCCACGTTTCATTAGGTTTATAATTTCCAATCGCAGGAGCTTTCACTGCCTGAGGTCGATGTGAGTTTCTCCTAATTGGAAATGAGCCCTTTCTGCTCCAGGCAGGAGACGGACGCCTTGTTTCACCACTTGATGTGACCAGCCATCCATCTGAAGGGAGAGTGGCAGGTTTGGTCCCTTTCAAAAAAAAAACCCACCCTCTCTCCCAAGAGGCGGATCCGTCCTTATAAACCCCTCGCCATCACTCAGAGAGTGACATGGATGGGAGCTGTATAAATGTGATTAATAAATAAGAATCACCATCCTCCTCTTCCTCCTCTTCTCCTTCCTCCTTTCCTCCCTTTTCCTCTTCTCCTTCCTCTCCTCCTCTCCCTCTTCTCCTCCTTTATCTCCTCCTCTTCTCCTTCCTCTTCTCCTTTTTCTTCTCTTCTCCTTTCTCTCCTCCAATCCCTCCTCTTCTTTTCCTCTTCCTCTTCTCCTCCTCTCCTCCTTTTCCTCCTCTTACTATTCCTCCTCTTCTTTTTCTCCTCCCCTCTTCTTCTCCTTTATCTCCTCATCCTCCTCTTCTCCTTCCTCTTCTCCTTTATCTCCTCTTCCCTTCTCCTTCCTCCTTTTCCTCCTCTTCTCTTCTCTTTCTCCTCCTCGCTCCTCCTCTTCTTTTTATCTTCTTCATTTTCTCCTCCTCTCCCTCTTCTTCTCCTTTATCTCCTCCTCTTCTTTTTCCTCTTCTCCTTTATCTCCTCCTCCTCTTCTCCTTCCTCTTCTCCTTTATCTCCTCTTCCACTTTTCCTTCCTCCTCTCCTTTTCCTCCTCTTCTCCTTCTCCTCTTCTCCTTCTCCTCCTCCCTCCTCCCTCCTCCTCTTCTTTTTTGTCCTGTTCATTTTCTCCTCTCCCTCTTCTTCTCCTTTATCTCCTCATCCTCCTCTTCTCCTTCCTCTTCTCCTTTATCTCCTCCTCTTCTCCTTCCTCCTTTTCCTCCTCTTCTCCCTCTCCTCTCCTCCTTCTCCTCCTTCCTCCTCCTCCTCTTCTTTTTTATCTTCTTCATTTTTGCCTCCTCTCCCTCTTCTTCTCCTTTATCTCCTCCTCTTCTCCTCCTCCTCCTCTATCACCACCAACGCTCTTTTCAAGACGCCTGGCCAGAACCTTCCTAACCCAAGGCTGCCTGTGGCTTCCCCAGGCCCTGAGGGTTCATCCACATACAGAGGTCAGCCGGGGAGGAGGAAGACGGATAGATTTGGGGAAGGGGCCATGCAAATGCAGACTCCAGAGCAGAAGCAAAGAGCCTTTCCTTGCGTGCAAAGGGCCTGCAGCGATTCCCTCCCTGTGGAAGCAGAGATGGACAGCTGCCTGATTTGTAAAGGTCAGAGCCTTCCAGATCTAGTGCCCCTCCCCCATAAAATTTGGGATCTTCGCATCTGTGCAGGGATTCCCTGAAATCTGGACCCACAATAGGGGAGAGAGAGAAAGATGAGGGATAGATGATAGATAGATAGATAGATAGATAGATAGATAGATAGATAGATAGATAGATAGATAGATAGATAGATAGATAGATAGATATAGATGATTGATAGAGATAGATGGTAGATTAGATAGATAGATAGATAGATAGATAGATAGATAGATAGATAGATAGATAGATAGATAGATAGATAGATAGGATTAAGTATAGATGATTGATAGAGATAGTAGAGATAGATAGACAGACAGACAGATAGATATCCCTCCCTTCCACAAATTTATCTATTCCTTCCTTCTTTCCTTCCTTCCTTTCTTTTTCTTTCCTTCCTTTCTTTCTCCCTCTATCCCTTCCACCCATTTATCCATTCATCCATCCATCCATCCATCTACCGCCCACCTCTTTCTTTCTTTCTTTCTTTCTTTCTTTCTTTCTTTCTTTCTTTCTTTCTTTCTTTCTTTCTTTCTTTCTCCCTCCCTTTCTCCCACCCTTCCACTTATTTATCTATTCCTTCCTTCTTTCTTTCCTTCCTTTCTTTTTCCTTCCTTCCTTCCTCCCTCCCTTCCTTCCACCCACTATCCATCCCTCCATCTTTCTTTCTCTTTCTTTCTTTTTTCCCTCCCTCCCTCCTTCCCTCCCTCCCTCCCGCCTTAAGCAAAACCTTCCATTAATTTCTTCATCATCTTAACTTAAGCCTGAGACCTACCCTTTAAATATTCATTCAGCTATGAAAACTGGGCATTAAATTTTTAATAATGTCAAACTCCTTTGAAGGGGAGCTCCCAGGGGACTATTACGATATAATTAGAATAAATACGATGATTGATTCGGCGGAAAGGTTCACCTGGCCATGTCAACCAACGGTCAACCTTTTCTGCCGACCCACCAAGCGCAAAGTTATTTACTTCGAATCGACTTCGGGTTTACAGTTGGTCTTCTGATTGAGCCACTCGCATCTTCTAGGCCAGGGGTCTCCAACCTTTGCAACTGAAGTCTGCAAAGCTGGCTGGAGAAGTCTGGGAGCTGAAGTCCTTCAGACTTCAAGTTGCAAAGGTTGGAGACCCCTGGATTAGGGCATCACTTAATTCGGTGGCTAAATTAATCCACTTTCTGGATTCCTGCTTTATTGAACTATCAGTTACCTACAGAAGCCAGATGGAGAATTCTGGGAGTCCTTCAGACTTCAAGTTGCAAAGGTTGGAGACCCCTGTTCTAGGCTGTTGATGCCCTCTAGTTTGACCAAGGCTGGTAAACCTTCTCCATTGGAAGCAGAAGAGACAATTCCATGCCATTGTGTCCGTCCCCCAACTCCCCACCCTTTCAGTGGCATTTAATTAAACAGGGTGTGCTGATGAAAAGCACCCGAACTTCAGCTGTAAAGTTCTCACCAGCTTGGGAGATTAACCTTTTTACTGAGTGTTTTGGAATTAAGAAGGGGTGACCCTTTCAATCAAGGAACTCCAGAAATAACTCCGGGGGTGGGGGCCTTTGCAGCTATTTCAGTCAGGGACTGGCAATAGAGAGAGGGAGGCTTTTACTACTAAATTTTCAGAACAGAATAACGGGAATAATAGTATAACAATAGGATAGCAGAGTGACTGAAAGGAAGAATAACAGAATAACAACAGAATAATAGAATAGCAGAATGACCGAATGAAAGAATAACATAATCAAAACAGAATAACAGAAGGAAAGGATAACAGAATAACAAAAGAATAATAGAATAGCAGAATGACTGAAGGAAAGAATAACAGAATAACAACAGAATAATAGAATAGCAGAATGACCGAATGAAAGAATAACATAATAAAAACAGAATAACAGAATAACAGAAGGAAAGAATAACAGAATAACAACAGAATAATAGAATAGCAGAATAACAGAAGGAAAGAATAACAAAATAACAACAGAATAATAGAATAGCAGAATGACAGAAGGAAAGAATAACAGAATAACAACAGAATAATAGAATAGCAGAATGACAGAAGGAAAGAATAACAGAATAACAACAGAATAGAAGAATAACTGAATAACAAAAGATAGAATGGTATCAGATCACAAAAATGACTTTCCTTTATATAGTATAACTTTTAAACGGATGTCTATGGAAACAAATGATTGATTGCATGGAATTTGTGACATGACGTATATATGTATCTCTCCACTTAGCTTGAAAGAAAAAAAAATGTATGTTTTATATGATTTTTGTATGAAGCCTCGGAGGCGACCAACACCTCCGACATGGATGTCCCCACAATATTTTATCCATATCCTACAGACCCTTTTCCTATTATAAAATTTGTAAAAACCAATAAAACTTTTTACAACAAGAAAAGATAGAATGGTAGAATCGCAGAGTAACAGAGTTGGAAAGGCCTTTTGAGGTCTTCTAGTCCATCCCCCCATTCAATTCAAATGGCTATCCAACATCTTCTTAAAGACTTCCAGGGTTGGGGCATTCACAACTTCTGGAGGCAACTTCTGTTCCACTGATGAATTGTTCTCACTGTCAGGAAATTCCTCCTCAGTTCTAAGTTGCTTCTCTCCTTGATTAGTTTCCACCCATTGCTTCTTGTTCTGCCCTCAGGGGCTTTGGAGAATTCTTATGGGAGCCGAAAGCAAGAATCAAGAACTTAATTCAATTGATTCAGGAGCTTCTTCAACTTGACTAGATGGTCCTTCCATTCTTCCAGTCAGAGCTGAAGAAGCTCCTTGGATGAGAAGCAAAACATCAGAAAGTCCAGTTGCCTCTTGAGATAAAATCACCTTTGGAACAAGCGTAGAAAAAA